>JAMXBB010000004.1:69321535-69481392 GCA_024138015.1 Lumnitzera littorea
ACCCCCTACTCGAATTGGTGATAAGAGTAAGCCTAGGCGATTGCGCCGTTGCGGTTGAAGAAGCATTAAGGGCCAACTCTAATCTAGGGGACCCAATCCGAACCTGACCAAGCCAACCTAAAGACTTGCTCCAACCTACGTCATCGTTCTTGGTCTAGTCCTATTGATTTTGTTATTTTCTGTATTTTTATTTTTTATTGTTCTTTCTTTTTATTTACAATGTAAATGTACTTATAATATAAAAAAAGAAATAATTTCTAAGGTTCTCGCCCACTAAAAGGCCCTTCGGCCTTTTGGCTTATTCCATGGGCTAGGTTTATAGTTGGCCCAATCCGCTTGCCTCTAATATATATAACCAATATAAAAATAAATAAATAAATAAAATAATAAAATTAAGAATGTTTTCCATTTAAAAAAATTGATTTTCCTTAAAATAAATAAAGCATGAATCATTCCTTTTTTGACAATTAAGATATCTTAAATTTTCCAAAAATAAATTAATTGATTAAGACCCTTTTAGGAACTTTTAAAAATAAAATAAAAAGCCAAAGAATGTAAACCTAAGTGTTTTTCAAAAATTAAAATCAACCAATCGCTAATATTTTCGAAAAGAATTGCATACGTCTAATCTCGTATAATGGGTACGTAAGCACTTATGGGACGACGATAAAAAACAAAACCTATTTTTCCGTCTTTTTAAATTATTTAATTCATTAACCATTAATTTAGTTTTACTTTATAGGATTGTTCTTTTTTGAAAGGTGATTTTTAAGATTCAGACTAAATTTGGAAAGTTATCAGTACTCATAAGGATTTAAAAATCCTAATCCCCCAACACGATTTCTAGTTCTTAAAACCATTTATAAAATTAGTTTTATCGAAAAGACCAATAGCTAAATTCTAACCAATCCACTCAATCTATTATAATTTAACTCTTTTTCTCCCTTTTGGTCGGGTGGTGACTTTAAAATATTTTTTTTTTTTAAAAAGAATCAGTTTTCTTTAAACCTTAGTCAAGAGTTAGTATTTAACGGGTAAGGTTTAACACTAATCGATTTAAAGAAGATTAATTTAAAGACTAGGAAAAAATCAGGCTTAACAATTATATAGTTGACTAATACTTTGTAAGTTATGTTTTAGTCCTTCCATAAGTAAAACATTCTTAATACAGTAAGGGGATTTACCAATATTAAAGAAACCGGGTATTTTTTCCTTTACCATTGTCATAAAATGTCACAAAATCTTTTTCTTTCAATTACAAAGTTGATAACATAAAAGCATCTCTTGTCACATGCTAGGCGCATCTACTATCAAGTAACTAGGTTCCTTTAAACTTAGCTTAATGTTCATATAGTCATCATAAGAGGATTAAGTACCCTTGTGAAGTTAGTAGAGCTTGAGTTCACTTGAAGTTAAGTTTGTAACTTTAATTCTTTTTACTTGATCCTTATTGAGCTTGTAATTTTTATTGTAGTAGTGCTTTTCTATATGTCTAACCTTGTTACAAATTAAGAAGGCATAGGAGGATAGACAATTGTACCTCCTTTGGTTTAGTTGACAATTTCTTCCTTGTTTACTGTACCTTCTAAGTTGATGAGAGTACCTTCTAAGTTGATGAGAGTACCTTCTAACTTGTTTTGGGTATCTCTTGGATTGAGTAGTGAAGCTTCTAACTTTGCTTGTGAGTTGCTCATCTATTCTTACCAGTACATCATTTGATTGTACAACATTTTGCTTCGACAAACACCATCTTTGAAGAACTCGTTAATGTCCGTCCTTCAAATCTAAGTCCTTGTTTAAATCTACTGACTCTTTGGCTTCCTATCAACATCTTTAACTTTTCTTCATTTTCATTGAACTTAATAAAAGTGCTCTTCATATATTCAGATAAATTACCAACTCTTACTTTTAGAAGCCTTGTTTCTTCTTTTAAAATCGGGTTCTCTTTCATTAGAGCTTCCTTTTCAACATGCAAATTTTCATTAACATTCTTTAATATGTCATTCTCATCAGCAAGCAATTTATTAGTCTAACTTAAACACTTCCTTTTCATTCTTTAAAGCTATATTTTCCTAATTCAATTTCGAATTCATTTTGCCAAGTTTTAGCTAACACTTATAATAGCCTTTGCAATTCACCATATAAATCACCATTTTCAAAATAATTACTATCTAATTTAGAATATACCTTAATGTTTGCCATTAGATAGAGGTTAGACACCTCTTCTTCTTCCATAGTTTCCTTTGTCCTATTGTCAGATTCATCCAAATAACTCTACGTAGTCGTTATTGCCTTCTTCTCATTCTTACTCTTCTTGAACTTCTCAAGCTTCTTGAGTAACATAGGACACTCATATTAGATGTGACCTAGTTTCTTACAATCATAACATCGACGTTCTTTCTTTTCCTTCTTCTTCTTCGTTGTCTCTTCTTTCAACTTATAAAACTTCTTTACATCATTCTTTCTGTAAGATGAGTTAGAATTTTTAATATCCACAATTTTCTTTCCTTTCTTTCTTAGTACATGAATGAGCCTTCTTAGTAATAGGTTAAATTCCTCCTCACCACTTAGAATGTCACTATCTGACTCTTCCTCATCAACCTTTTCTTTGAATGCTATAACCTTCTTTTTATGATCAATTTCATCAACATGTTGTAAATCAGACTCATATGATATTAACTTACACCTTAACTCATTAAGAGTAAGCCTTAAAAGATTTTAAGCCTCTTTTATGGTAGTCTTTTTGGCATCTTAAGCTCTTGGTAGGATTCTTAATATCTCCTAACCTAATTTTCATTAGAAAATGTCTTTCTAAGAGAAACTAGCTCATTAATAATAATAGCAAAGCGATTGAAAACACTTTTGATCTTTTTGTCTGAATGAAATTGAAAGTAATTCTTGTTTTTTGCACTATTTTTATGCCTTTGTGTATCTTTATAAATTTATGTCAAAGATCCTTGCAATCTTGCAAATAGACACAAGATAAAATTCAAATGGAGATGTTGCAATTAATAATAAAAGGTTAGCCCCCTTATTGATTAAAGCCTAGTTTTTTTCTTGAGGATTGATCGGCAAATAAGTTAGATCATAATCACCATTTTTTATTACTACCTAAGCTCCATAATTAGTGACTTGGATGAATGTCTCTATCTTGCATTTCTAATGAGAAAAGTTAAATCCATTAAAGTACAGAGTACAAGTAGTTTACACAAATTGTAAATTTTCAACCATTATAGGATATTTCTCTTAGAATTGATAAGAGAAACTCACTTTGATACCAGTTGTTGATCCCTCTTAAGCAATCAAGGGAGTGGAGGTGGAATTGATTGCTAGTTAAAATTAGAACTTTTACGAATAAAGTCCTCTTGTCACTTAGTTATAATGATTGAAAATTTTCTAATGTGTTCTTGTCAAATAATTCTAACCAAACCAAAATATAAAGAATCAATAATAAAATGAGAAAGAGTTGGAGATAGCTTGAACACTAAAATTTATAGTGGTTTGGCTTTGTACCTACATCCACTCTTCTATCTCAACTACTAGGATCTAGTCATTCATACTGAATGTTCCACTAATTTCAAAATAAGAGAGTAAAAATCTTCTTTACAAGCTTCAACATTACTCTACCTTCATGCTTACTACAAGTTACACAAACCAATAGTGCCCTACTCTCCTAGACAATACAAACACATATCAACCTAAAACAATGATGAAATGCTCCAAAATTTTTTCAGCTATACAACATTAAACAATAAAATGAATTCAATTTCCAGTAGAGAAATCAATACAATATTTCTCTCATAATTTTGCATGTTGATCTTTTTAGTGTGTTCCTTTGGAGTCTTCCTCGAATTTTTAAATCTCTCTTCTATAACTAATTGTTGGAATATACCAAACTAATTTAAATCTCCTTAAAGTTCATCTGAGCTGTTAATTGTTAAAAAGTGATAAATATCTTCCTACAAAATTTAGCTTCTTCGAATTTCAAATCTCTTAATACTTTGGATAGGTTCTAGTTGATTGAATTGGTCATTTGTGAGGATAAGCATTAATCTTGGTTAGTTTCACAAAATCTAGCCTCTTCTTGAAATATCTTCTAACTTTTGTTTATGAAAATTTTATCCATCTCAATTAGTAGAGCAAGACAATGAATTAGCCTAATATGCGTATCTAGTGGAGCTGGACCTTGCCTTGTAAGAAAATAAACAAATTCTCCACAATTTAATAAATTTTGGGATGATATGCAATTCATTTGGTAAAGCTTTTAAGTGAGCTTTCAAATCTTACTCTTTTTCTTTTTCAGTTGTTGAATACCTTCTAAATTTGCTTCAAAATTTCTTCATCTTGTTTACCTTTCAAACTTTCTTCTATCTGAACATCTAAATAGCCTTCAAAATAATTAAAAAAAAAAATCTTTTTAACTTCATCTAGTTCCTTCTAAGATTGCTTTTAATTAATATCCTTAGCTTAAGGTTAGCTTTTGCATTTCCTTTTAACTTTTATCTTGAAATTATTCAACTTAGAAACCTTTATTAGATAACTTCAAAGTTTGTTATCATCAAAACTAAAACCATAAACTCTATAGAAGTGCTACTTATGACAAAATTTGAACAACATTATATGTTGCTAAGGTTTAACTTTAATAATTCCATTGAAATTTCTTACATAACATGAAAAACCTTTCTTGTGATATGGAAGATGAAACCTTGATCCTCTCTGTTCAAAAATACCTTACATTGCTTGTTTCTCTTGTTTACTTAGTATAACTTCAATTGATTCATTATATTACTTGATGTAACCAATTGGTGTGATGAGAGAAGAAATCATCCACTTCAAATGGGTTGTAATTCTAAAAAGAGACAAGGAAGCAAAATATAAATAAAATAATAAAAAAGAAGATTTCTCAGGTATAGTGGTTAATACTTATTGAGCCTAAAGTTCAGTTTTTTGTTTTTCTTATTTCATTTAAACAAAAACATGTACCTATTTACTTTAAACCCTCGACAAAAGTTAAGAAAATGTTTATTTTAGTTTATGAAAACTAGAGTCGCCACTTAGACAAACCTAAAAAATTGAGTAAATTAAAACTAATGAGGGTAGATTGGCTTTAATTTAGATACTATTAAAACTTGAGGGTTACCATATTAAAACGTTAACTTAGGCCTTAGCTTTTAAAATGCTCCTTAAAATTTAACAAACTGTTCTTTTTTATTATTATTATTTTTTTTTTTACATTTTCTTCATCTTTTCTTATAGTTTTTGAAATTTTTTTGTTTTCTAACAAGAGAAAGGGAAAATAAAATTTTTATTTTTTTTATTGTCTCTTAATACGTGCTTATATATCCACTATTCAAAATTAAACCGTTATGGTTCCCTTTTTTTTTTTGTAAAACTTTAGTGATTTGGTTCTTCTTAATTTGGAAAAGACAACTAAGTTTGCATTCCTAGTCAACTTATTTATTTCAAAAGAATCCTGGAAAAGACCCTAACTTATTGTGCAATTTTTGAAAAAATCTTATTTCCTAAATTTTGGAATAGGGATCGATTGATTTTTCTCTCATAATTTTTTGGAAAAATATTTTTTCTACGTGACAAAAAATTTTTACTTTATTATTATTTAAAAAAATTGCTCGTTAAAATTTTCAAAAAAAAAAACATGATTTATTGGTTTTTCTTAAAAGAAAAACACATTTTTAAGTATTTTTGAAATGAAAATAGAAAGAAACCAAATAATAAAAAGAAAGCGCTTGTCTTTTTACTTTTACTTTTTTGATATATTTTTTTTGGGGAAAGTCCAATTTTAATTAATTTTTATTTTAGGAAAAAGATTTATTGATTTTTATAATTGACAAAACATTCATCTATTTATTTCTTTTTTAGAGTCTACTATCTTAAATCATTTATTTAGGAAAGAAATAAATTAAAAAAAAAATCTTTTCTTTTTTTTCAAAAGCATTAAAGTCCTATGTTTCTAAAAATGTGATTTTTAAAAGGATTTATGTAGTTATTTATTTTTATTATTCAACAAGTGGGCTTTATTAGTCTTAAAGGTGGTGGTTAACCCACAACATCCTTTCGGACTATCCAATGCCTCTAATTAATTTATTTATTATTCTTTGAATTTTTTTGATATTTTTAGTATATATATTTTTTATATTATTTTTATTAAATGCAGCATAATTGATCCCCAAAAGGGAGTCGTTGGAGTTGAACAAGTGAGTTAGATGGATTAATCTAGCCCAACCTACTTTAGCTCATGGGTTAAATGAGCCAACCAATCTTACCTTACTTTATAAACAGGCTAGAATTTGCAAGCCCAACCCAGCTTGCATGGGTTGATGGGTTAAATGAGCTAACTCATTTAATCAGCTCATTTAGCCTACTTATATAGTGTTGTGGATAAATGGGCTAACCCAACTGTTTAATTTGTTTAACCTACTTATATTTTAAATATTTTTTTATTGAATACATTGAATTTACAATCTATTATCACAATAAACACAACATACTTAATAATAACATCTTCATTGTGCGACTTAACTGAACTACATTATTGAACATACTACAATAATGGATTACAAGTGAAGATAACATCTTCACCTAACAATGGATGATAGGTGGACCATAGACAGCATAATTTGCTGTAGACATCCCATTTTTCCCTCCCCTCCCTCGATAATTTTAGAACTTGTAGAATAGGGTAAAGAGTGCTAATTTAGGAAAAAGCACAAAAAAAGTAAAAAAAAAAAATTAGAGAAAAAGCAGAAAAAATAGAAAATTTAGAAAAGTTCAGAAAAATAGAAAATATAAAAAAAAGAAAAAATTTAGAGAAATATATAAAAAAAGAGTAGATAATTTAAATAGTTTTAGTTTTTCAAATATTATTTAGGTTAGGTTACATAAAGGGTATTGGGCCTAGGTTGGAAATTAATCTAGCTTAGGCTACCTACTAGACAAGGCACAAGTAAACAGTATGACAGTACAACACTTTGACTTGCTATTACATTTGACATAGAGATCCTAGGTTCAAAACTTACAATAGACATATAACACCTTTTTCTTTTTTCTTTTTTCTTTCTTTTTTACAAAAGGAGCTACCGTGTGTTAATACACCACTGTACTGTGTTTGATATGTGAAACTACCTAGTTGTGATGGAAAGTAGACGTGGCACCATGTGGAGCCACATTAGCATCTTTGATGTATTGTGCCAGGCATCTTGACGCATGGCATAATGACACATCACGTATTCGACTATGTGTCTTCTTAAGACATGTAGCACGATGCCAATCGACAACATGTCTATTGTAGCACTATGTCGACACCATCTTCCCCCCTTTCCCTCACTTTCCCTTTCTTTCTCCAAATTTTCTTGCGTACTTCTAACTTGCCCCCTTCACTTTGCCTTAATTTTTCGCACAAATTCCACACATGAACACGCTTTCTTTTGATTTAATCTTGTACACCATATAGCCTACTATGAATTAAATAAAAAATATGTCTGGATTCAACCATTTAATGGGCTAATTTAAGCTTTGAAAATCAAGGAAAATCTTAAAACCTAGATTTTCCTTCCCTTTCCTTTTGCACTATTCAAGCTTGTTTAATGCGATTTAAAGCTTCTAAATGGAATTTTAAGCAAAAACGTTTGTCTAGGGATTGCATTTGACCACTAATTTCAACAAAAATCAAGGGAAATCAAATTGAAATCGAATCAAGTTATCAAACACCCATTAAGTTGAAAATTCAATTTTAATGCAAAATTGAACTTTCTGAGCATGGTTAAGCATTAATCAATATAAAAAGGACTTAGGGGTACTTGAATCATGCAAAACTCATCACTTAACCATACTCATAAGCCTTCTCTCTCTATTGTTGTCTCTCTTTCTCTTTAAGATAAGCTTTGACTCAAAGTTTTTTGAGTGAAGCTCACTACCCCAAAAAGCTTCCTTACATCATGCTCTTTCAAACCTAACCAATTTCAGACTTCGCCATGCCTTCAACCACCTCTACCATCACTACCCTCACTAAACCCTAATCACTACGCGACCACTATTCAAACCACCATTTCCATTACTACTCTAGCCAAACTAACCCTACCATGAGACTTACTACATCCCAAAATCCTAAAACCAGCGATCAATGCACACCCAATAGCTACCACACAACACTAAGCTCCACCACCAATAACTACTCCATTCGAAAACCACCTAAACATCAACAAAACACCATGGCACTTAGCCTACCCCTCCCAAGCCTAGTAAAACTCTCATGAGAACCTTCTCCCTTACTCATTTTGGTGGTCGGATTGAGTTGAGACATTACCTATGATTGACGTGCTTCTTTCTTCATTGTACAACCCATTGACCCGAGTTCACCCTGACCTAAGATCTATGACTGACCTATGCCATGATTGCATCTTTGGTCTGGCTTTCTTCTATTTGTTTGTTTCAGACTTTTTTATTTTGTTATAAATAATTTTACTTTCTATAATTACATTGTAAATGTAACCTAATATATATATATATAGAAAAAGAGAAAAACGAAAAAAGAAGGGAAAAGAAAAAAAAAAAAGAGGAAAGAAAAAAGAAAGAATTTTTTGTTTTATTTAGGCTTCAATAAAAAAGTAAAAAAATAATAATAAACAAAGAAGGAAAAATAAATTAAAAATAATCTTTTTAACTTAGAAAAATCATTTTCAAAATAAATAAAAACAAATGAATCATGTTCAAAATTAAGATACTTTAGAATCTTTTAAAAAAAAAATCTTAAATTAGGACCCTTTTCAAAATGTTTTCTTTAAATAAAATTAAAATGGCTATAGAACTTATAGCTGCTTGCTTTCAAAATTAAAATCAATTAGGTTACTATCATTTTCGGAACAAACTATGGAAGTTTGATCCCGAATAGCGAGAATATAGGCACCCGTAGCAATTATGGGATGACTTAAAATATGAAAAAAGAAGTTGTTTTTCCCACTTTAGATAATTTATTTTCTACTTATGAATAAGTTAAATTCCTTAGAGGGTATTTTGAAAAGTAAATCTAAATTCGGAAAATTAAAAAGTGATACTCGTTAAGGGTTTAATAGGATAGCTCATAAATCCAAAATCTTTGGTTTTCAAAACCTTTTTCTTAAAATTGGTTTTTCAATTAGATTTGTGTTTAGGTTAAATCAATCTACCTAATCGATTTAACCTAACCCATTCTTTTTCCTAACTTCGATAGGGCAACGACTTCAACTATTTTCAAAATATGTTTAGAAACTTTGATTTTCCTTAACTCTTAGCCAAGGGTTAATATTAAATTGGTAGTGTTTAATATTGCTTAGATTAAGGAAAATATATAAAATCGAGAAAAATTTAGGCTCAACAGCTTGGTGACTCCACTAAGACGTCAAGAGGGCTCGCCACTTTATTTTGAAATACCTATGTTATTTACCCTCTAAAATATCCATGTTATTTATTTATTTATTTTGTATAATATACTTGTTTTAAATTACTATATTCATGTTGCATGCAACATACTTAGGATTTTGGGGGGGAATGATTACATCAAGGATGCAAGTTAGATATGTTCAAATCTAGGCTGTCTTAAGCTTTGATGTGATCAACGAATTGCTTTCTTGAAAGCATGTGAGATTACAAAGCTTAAAGACCTTTAGAACCTACCCTAATTGCATTCATGAACCCTTTTTCCAAAATTGGCAAATTGACACAATGTGGTAAGACCAAAAAAGATTAACTATAAATTTTCCTAATCTTTTCCTTGTAAATGTTTTTGTTTCCTTAGAATATCAATGTAATTCCCATGTAAATAGGATACTTCTAATCTAATTTTCCTTTCATCTTTTTTATAGAAAATGGTTAAGTCCTCTCTTACACCAACCCTTTTTAAAGAAGTTCATATTTACAAGCCTCTAGAGCCTAGGAGGATATTCGTAAGATGATTTTATTTTTCAATCTAAACCAACAAAGAGTCACTGAAAACAAGATTAAGCTCATCCTCTCATTGCTCAAAGTTCATACCATTATCACCATGATATAGGCTTTGGTTTATTTCCAAGACCCTTAGAATTCGTCTTTTTGTTTTAGCCCATGTTGATTGAGCCTAACTACTGAAGAATACTCCTATCTATTGGGAGTCCCCTTTGTCAGAAGTACAAGGTATATTCCCGATATCGCAGTTAACCCTACAAAGATTTTCAATAGACTCCTAGGCCCGTAAATTTGAAATATGTAAAATATGGGCAGATCCCCATAGGAGAATCATTATGGTAGACAATCTCTTCACTTGGTTTGTAACCCCTTCCAGCTATAATCAGAAACTCTTTTGTAGCAGCTTTGAAGATTGACAGCAACATAGAATCAACACTTATATCTTAGCAGCATTTAGGAGTGTTTTATTTCCTAATAGAGTAATTCACATACATCATAGGATTATAGAACTAGTGACCCAATTTTTAAAAGGGATGTCTTACATCCTGACACTGCTAACAGCACAAGTTGGATCACTCAATTGTCTCTAAGAAGAGAAGAATGGAGAATTAAAGAACAATATGGCCTTACTCAATGTTTGGTTTATGAGCTATACTCAAAACCATAAACTTAACTTCCTTCATAAGAATAGCACCTAGAAGATGAATCATGTTAATGCACTTGCTGCTATCATTGAACTCTTTTAAGATATTGTTACCTATTATTGGGTTGGAGCTTTCCAAAATTTCCATATTGAATATATCTCCTATGATGCCAGATGGATTGAGGCAACTAAGCTAAAGAAGAGGAAGAAGATTGAAGAAGAGCTAAGACACCACAAGAAAAAGAGAATCTGGACTTTTTATTTATAATAAATTTTCGAATAATGTAATGGAAGCATTAAAGATGAAATAAAAATTATTTTCTTGCCACATCATAGTTAGTTTGGCAAACTCCCCTCTCTACATTCGCATGTCCTCATATTGCATTTCTGATTTTTCTTTACCATTAAATTTTCATTGTTGATTATGTTGAGTAAAAATAAAAAGGAAAATCATGAAAGTCATATCCTTAGGCTTCTAATTGTAAATATTCGATTTTGTGCCTTCTGTTCCAACTCTTACCAATTTTTTTGTATATCCTTAGGATTATATCTCTTATAGGCTACTTTTTAAATATCTACATGTTATTAATGATTGATTGTAAATATTTAGGCTCCTATTCTTGTAGAAATGTTTTTCTATTCACATAAGCCTTATCCTTTAAATAAGTCCTTTTCTCTTTGAAAAGAAAATAATAAGAAAATAAAAATCAAAGTTACTAGCAAGTGAGGATTTTTGTCAAGAGTAATGGCCAATAGAGGAAATAATGACAACCTTGATGGCACCAACCTTACAAAAGTAAGGTATTGTTCATTAGAGCAAACTGTAGAAAAAGTGACCAAACATATGAACTTCATGATTGATAGCATAGCCCTACTCAAAGCAATAGTACCAGTAAATGAAGAGAATCTAGTGTTGGATCTTGATCCTTTTGAGGATGATACATGGTTGGTCAACTCAAAACCAATCAACATACAGCTTAGTCAAGATAGTCTTAAAGAGTAGGAAAGGAAGTTAACCCAACAAATTGATGAGCAAATGAAGGCATTTAGGAGTCATGATGGATTTGAGAAGGTTAGCATCACCAACTTTTATGCATATGATATTGGTGCCTATTCTGAAAAGTTCAAAACACCAAAATTTGAGAAATATGATGGGATTGGATGCCTTAGGATCCACATCAGGTTATATTTACATAAGATAGCATCATAAGGCCAACTTTATCTTAGTACACCCAATTAAACTTAAAGAGAGTTGGTACATGGGATAAGTTTGCTCCGGCGTTCTTTGAACATTATAAATTCAATTGGGAAATAACACCATCTATTTGGGACTTGAGCAACAAGAGGAAAGATGACAATGAGTCTTTCACAAAATACGCCTAAAAATGGAAGGGCATGACAACTAAGATTGCTTCCCCCTTATTAGAGAAGGAATTGATTGAATCATATATCCCAACATTGAATGGGCCATTTTATAATTATCTCTTAAGGCAATTGACCTCTAGCTTTGCAAATGTAATTTTAGTCAGTAGTTGCATGAAGGAGGCAATAAGGACAAGTAAATTGGTCAAAGATCAAGTTATCTTAACAAGTCTTGAAATGGTTATAAATTCAGTAGACTTTGAAACAAAGACGCTCAAAAGGCATCTTACTCCAATGTTGATCCCAATAACTCAACTCCTTCATCAATTGAGAGAGATAGGGATGCTAAGCTATGTACCTCCTTTACTTGGATACAAGCTCCAAAGGCCAAATCCTAGTTGACCATGTGAATATCACATGTGCCCAATGGATCATTCTATAGAAAATTGTTGGAAACTAAAGTATAAGATTTAAGACCTAATTGATACTAAGTTTCTTTAAATAAACTTTACCAATCCAAATGGACCGGATGTTATGGTACATGTTCCTTTACAATATGTTGGGTCATGCATCAACATGATAGGAACATCTAAAAGAAAGAGGGGCGGGAGTTTAAATCGAAGGAAGCCAGGCCAATTTAATAGAAACCAAAGAATGAGGGGCAATTATTAAGGAAGTTTTAGTACTTTGTGATTTGCAATGTCAAAGATTTCTAAAATAAAGGTTCTTTGTTTCTTCAATAAACACACATTTTTTATATCTCATTTTGGAAGTTTAGAATAAAAAGAGCCAAGCAGAATCCTAAATACTAACCCTTAAAAAATTAAGTGTCGAGTGTCATTAAAGTGAGGATTTAGAATCATTCCTTAAAGAAAGTCCATCTTGAAATTGATACACTAATCAAAATGATGTTAAGCATTTATTTCTCTATTCTAAAATTCAAGGTATCCCTTATCAACCTCATTGAGCCATTTAATGAAGTATTTTGAAAAATGAAACCCTATTAGGAACCACCTCACAATAGAGTAATCTAGAGGGTAAGGTTATTAAAAAGGAGAAAAGGTTCAAACTAACTTGTGTTTACTCTAGTTACCTTAATTCAACTATAATTATTACTTTTGGATACTTATTTCCTTTAAGATAAAGAAGGGTTTCCATCTTAAACACTATACACAAACCATGTGCATGTCCTATACAAAAAGAGGAGATGATCACCTTCGTCTTAGATCAAATTGAAAAAAAAAAAAAAAGGGAAGAAAGAAAGGAAAGAGGAAAAAGAAAATGGGCATAAGGACAAATGAAGAAATGAAAAGTATGCCTAAGAAAGATAACTACAAAAAATAAGGTGATCAAATTCAAAGCCCTAAAACTTAAAAAAGATTAAGGGCATGTTTCTTAAAAAGGCCTATTCTAAAGTAAAACCCATCCCTCAAAATAAAAACCCCTAAATTTGAAAGAGTATAGATAAAAAATCAAGACTCTCAAAATCTACTCCTCTTATAAACTAAGGCCTACCTACAATTCTACCTCTCCTTAAAAATTCTTTTAGTTAAAGGAAATAATTTATCTTTGGTAAAAGTTACATTTAAAACTGGGGTAAGCACAATTTAGTTTTACTTAAAAGGCTTTTCACTTGCAAAACCAAGTTGAAGAGTGATTCTTTCAAAAAAACCGTTTCACTTATATCCATTTTTGAAACCAATGATGAGAAGCTTATATTACAATACAATCCGAAAAAGACTTAACAGATTGATTAAATTGTATTACTTACAAGATAGACCAAAATTTATGAAATTGTAGTCAAGAGTGATAATTTAAACTGAGAGAAGGTAAGAAAGCCCAGTTAGGCCAAACTAATTAATTATGAGATATCATTTCTGTAGCTAAAAATGCATTTGAAAGGTCTTTGAGAAGACTTACTGCCGTTGTGATCACCTTAGTTGACATCAAATGATCACTCACCTCGAGACTGAAAGTTAGTGCCTTGAGTAGCCTAAGAAAAGAAGATCCCCTGAAGGCAAGTGATTTGAGTAAGTTAAGAAAAGAGTGAATATATCGGTGGCATTGGGACATAAAGAGCCTAAACCTGTTAGCAATTCTTAAAAGAAAAGAAAAAGAAAAGAGAGAAGGATAAGTTTTCTTTAAGTCATTTCCAAATTGGTCTTTTTTATCCAACATTGGCTATGACTGGCCTTAGTCCTAAGTTTTGTCACTTTTAAGCATGAGTCCTACCTCAATTTTCTTCTCCCTTGGCCTTAGTGCCTAGTTTTGCATTTTGTCTCAACATGAATCTTACCTTCTTTTGTAAATTTTCTTCTTCCCACTTGATCTTAGTGACCATTTTCATTAGCTTTAGGAGTTTTACCTAAGTTTAAATAAAGTGAATTTCACCAAAAGCTTAGTTTCTTTCTTAAATCAACCCTTAAAGTCAATTTCACCACTTTTATGTAAATTGCATAGCAGGGAAAACGTTTTATGAATCTTGATCAATTTTTCAATAATTATCAATATGGTGAACAAAAAACTCAACAATCTAAGATGGCATTCAAGTTAAAGCCCATTAATCCAATATAACGTTTAAGTTAAAGCCCATCAATCCAACTTAATAGTAAGAGAAGAACATCTTCTCTTAGGTTTGATAGGCTTCTAAGCCTATCAATCAAAGATAGTGTTATACCCATTAATCTAAGATGGTGCTTAAGTTAAAGCCTATTAATCTAAAATAGTGCTATACTCGTCAATCCAAGATGGTATTTGAGATAAGGCCCATCAATCTAAGATGGTGTTTTAGTTTTTTTGCTAGGTATCATCAATCTAAGATGGTGCTTACATTAATGTTAAATTTAAAGTAAAAAACCGTACATCTAAGGTGGCCATTTAACATTTACTCTATTGTACCATCCATCTAAGATGGTATCTTTAGGGTTCTAGCTAACTCATAGAGCGTTATCTCCTCTCACATCTCCTTTAAGGTTATAGTCCACTCAAAGGGCACTATACTGTTCACAAAGCCACTCTTATGTCTCGATCAGTCCTTAAAGTGCCCACTTTCTCTTTCTTTTAGTGTTTACCTAAATCCCTATTGAATCAAGCCTAAGATAGTTAGTTATTTGTAGCGTTTCTTAGGGAAAATTCATTTTCAAGGTAAAAATAGTGTCTCTTTTTATTTTTGTGGTAAAGTTTTACCCAAACTTCATCACAAAAAAGGGTAATTGTAGACACCCCTTTTTTACGCAAACTCGATATTACATTTGACATAGAGATCTTGGGTTCGAATCTCACAACAGGCACATAGTGTCTTTTTCTTTGTTTTACAAAAGCAACTGCTATGTATCAATACCCCATTGGGTTACATATCTAACACATGGCACTACTTGGTTGTGATGACAAGCTAACGTAATACTAAGTCAACATCTTTAACATGTGTTGTCCCATGTGTCGAGACACGTAACACAATGACACATCGTGAGTTTGGCTACGTCTCTTGTCAAGACACATGGCATGACTCTATTTTAGAGCATGGTTGACATGGCACCATGTCAGCACCATCTTCCCCTCTTTACCTCACTTTCCCTTTCTTTCCCCAAATTTTCATCCACAATTCTAGCTTGCCCCCTTTACTTTGCCTCAATTTTGCACACATATTCCATATACGAACACACTTCCTTTTGATTCAATCTCGTAGCCCACATAGCCTACTGTAAATTAAATCCAAAAACATGTCTAGATTCAACCATTTAATGGGTTAAATTAAGCTTTGAAAATTTTAAAACATAGATTTTCCTTCCCTTTCCTTTTGTACTATTCGAGCTTATTTAATGTGATTTAAAGCTTCTAAATGAAATTTTAAGCAAAAATGTTTATCTAAGGATTGCATTTAACTACTAATTTGAGCATAAATCATGGGAAATTGGATTGAAATTGAATTAAGTAGTCAAACACCCGTTAAGTTAAAAATTTGATTTTATTGTGAAATTAGACTTTCCTAGCTTAGTTGAGCACCAATTAGTATAAAAAGGTTTAAGGGTACTCAAATTGTAAGGAACTTATCACTCAAAGACACTCATGAGCCCACTTTCTCTATTGCCGTCTCTCTCTCTCTAAGATAAGCTTTGGCTTAAAGCTTTTTTAGTGAAGCTCACCACACCCTCAAACTTCCCACTTTAAGCTCTTTCGAACCCAACTAATTTTGCACTCCATTGTACTTCTAACCGCCTCCACCATCACTACCCTCACAAAACCCTAACCATCACTTGGCTACTATTCAAACCACCACTTGCACCATTGCTCGAGCCAAACTAACCTAATTCCCATTGCACTTCCAATAGCCACTACACAATACCAAGCTCCACCATTGCCAACCACCCCATTCAAAAACCACCTAAATGTTAATGAAATACGGTAGCACTTAGCTAATTGCCCCCTTTAGCAACCCTAACCATACCCCCCTAGTCGCCATCCACCCCCTCGAAGCCCAATAAAACTCTCATAAAAACCTTCTACTTCACTTATTTTGGTGGTTAGATCCAACTAAGACACCACCTACGACTATTGTACCTCTTTCTTCATTGCATGACCTGATGACTCGAGTTTGCCCCAACTTAGGATCTACAACTGACCCATACCTTGATTACTTTTTAGGTTTGACTTTATTCTATTTGTTTTGTTTTAGATTTTTTTTTGTTATAAATAATTTATTTTTTGTAATTACATTGTAATTATAACCAAATAAATATACATATATGATAACCCAAGTTTGCCCTAACCTAGGATTCGTAACCGACCTACGCCTTAATTGCTTCTTTGGTCCGGTTTTGCTTTGTTTGTTTTGTTTTAGGTTTGTGTTTTCTTTTTGTTATAAATAATTTATTTTCTATAATTACATTGTAATTGTAACCTAAACAAAATATATATATATAAAGAGAAAAATGAAAATAAAGAACTGAAAAAGAAAAAAAAGGAAGAAGAAAGAATAAAGGAAGAAATTTCTTTCTATTTAGTCTTTGACCAAAATACAATAAAAAAGTAAAAAAAATAAATAAATAATAAAAAAGGAATAAATAGATTAAAAAATAAAAAGTTTTATAACTTAGAAAAAATCATTTTCCAAATAAATAAAAACAAATGGATCCTCTTTAAAATTAGGATACTTTAGAATTTTCTAAAAAAAAAATCCCAAATTAAGACCCCTTTTAGAAAAATTTCTTTAAATAAAATTAAAATGGTTAAAAAACTTATAGTCGACTATTTTTAAAATTAAAATCAATCAACCCTCTAACATTTTCAAAATAAACTATAGAAGTCTGAACCCGAATAGCGGGTATATAGGTACCCATAGCAATTATAGGACAATTTAAAATATAAAAAGAGTTATTTTTCTATTGTTAGATAATTTTTTTATAGATTTTTTTTTTCACTTACGAATTAGTTAAAGTCTTTAAAGATATTTTGAAAAGTAAATCTAAATTTGGAAAGTTAAAAAGTTGAACTCATTAATGATTTAATAGAATAGCCTCCGAATTTAAAATCTTTAGTTTTCAAAAACTTTTTTTTTAAACCAATTTTTCAAGTACACTAATGTTTAGGTTACATTGATCTACCTAATTGATTCAACCTAATTTACTTTTTTTCTTGACTTTGGTCGGGTACTAACTCCAAGTATTTTCAAAATATGTTTAAAAACTTTTATATTTCTTAATTCTTAGTCGATGATTAATATTAAATGGATAAAATTTAATATTGATTAGATTAAAGAAAGTATATAAAATCAGGAAAAATTTAGGCTCGAAATTTATGAATTAGATTACTTTTGAATGCTTTAATATTCAAAACAATAAAAAAGTTCGTACATACTTGCAATATACGTTGTTGCTATATATTACAAGGCAATTCAAAGTGGACCCGTAGTTATTCTAATCAACTAGTGATGGAGTTAGGAGGAGGCAATCAACTGTAATAGTGGCCCATGGTTAATACAATATGAAATCGACCAAGAAATGAAAAGAAATTGGTTTCTTTTCCTTAATAAATCAACCTTATTTAGATGAAAAGCGATTGATGTTCTAACTCAAAACATTAAATAGAAACATTATCTTCAACATAGGTGGATTCAAGAAGCACCCTGTCTTCAATAGAATTTGATAAAAAATGTACGAGCTTTTCTGCATGCACCTGAAAATGGGAGAACGAACAACTAGTTAATGAACGGAAAATGATAGAGTGAAGGGTGAACAATGGATGTCGAACGTTTATTAACGAAAGGCCCAATGGTTTTTTGGTCTGCGTTACAGTCATGATAGGAAAGAGACTAAAGAGTGCTTTGAAGTTTGAAGTTTAGATGAAGGAAGGCGAAGGATAGAGAGATAAGAGAAAAGGAAACTTAGGGTTTGGCTGTTATTTTATTATTTGAGAAAATGTAAATTTTTATATTTCTTTTACTTTTTGAAATATATTTAAAAAAAAAAACAAAGCAATCCAACCCATTAACCCGCGAGTTAAACAGGTTGGGGCAAACTAGCCCACTTTTTATATGAGTTGTAAAGCTTAGCCCTAACATACTTTTAAAGTGGGTTAAAAAGCCTAATCCATGGGTCAAAGCCAATTTGCATAGCTCTAGTGGTCGCCCCACAATATTCGAGCACTACACATACCCTTATTGTAACTTAATTATACTAAAAAAGACAACTAAACGTGATAAAAGTAATAATAAAAAAATAAATAATAAGATAAAATAAATAAATAATGATAAATAAAAAAGAAAAAGGAGGGAAAAGTAATCTGGGTTGTGAATTAGGTTTAGATGGGGATCAAAGAGGCAAATAAATAGGCGTAGGTTGGGTTATGGATCTTGGACCGGGTCACACTTGGGGAAGAGGAAGACTAGCGGGTTAGGTTGGTTCTAAGTGATCCATAAGTTGAAATGAGTAGGTGAAGACAAATCTATTGGCCTTTCAAGATAAAAAAAAAGGAAATTGTGGTGGTGCCCTCTCGAAAATGATGGGTTGAAGGTGGCGAAGTGGTGGCAATTCAACCTAAAGAGAGAAAGAGTCCATAGAGCTTGAGTGTAACTGTTCGAGGTGACTTAGGAGTCATTTCCCAACTTTTCAAGTATGAGTAACTTGATGGTGACCTCAATTTTGTATAAAACCTACTGTAGAGTGGTGGCATTTAGAAAGAGAGTCACATAAGAGAGAGAAACTCTATGGGAAGAGCTACTACAAACACTATTGTATGATTCTTCATGCCAAAACATGCTTCGGAAGGTCCTATTTATAAGTTTGAAGCACAAATTGAAGATGGTAAGCTTCAATTTTACATGCATGGATGAGCTAGGTTGGACCATGCATATCTTTGATGGATTTTTTTTCTTTTTTCTTTTTAGGAAAATTTTCCTAATTGATTGATGATTGCACACGTTTTGGACATGGAGTTGCCATTTCGAAGCTTAGAAGCTTCAAATCTTTCTTGAAATAGTAATATTTACAAGCTAAAATTTGATGCTTTTCTTTTTACTTCTCATGTTTTTTAGCTCAAAATTAATCCCCTAAACAAATGAATTTAGATGAGTTATGGGTGTCAATTCAAAGCTTGTTGTGTTAGCATCATAAAAATGTAAAGTTTTGGCATTATTTATAATAGAAAAAGAAAAGAATATAACTAGCTAAAAAATGGGGTTTTACGTTCTTTCTTTTTTTATTTTCTACAAAATTACAAGCTCCTAAAGTTGTAGCCATGGCAATTGTCATGTGCTTAGCATGTACAACGCACTAGGCAAGCATGTAAATGACATGTGATACAATAAATCAAGCATGAGTTACACCTAACCCGATTTAAACTTAGGACCTCTATGTCACTTTGGTTCCCCGTCCATGCCTCTAACCACTAACCCATACTTAGTTTTTGATCAAGATTCACCAAAAATAATATTTGTCTCTTTCTAGGGCCTATTATATGAAAGGCCCAATGAGCTTTGATCCTTATGGAACTAGCTCGAGCCAATTAGGTCTTGAAATACTAAAGGGCCCCAAAAATGAGACCCATTGAGCTTTACTTTCCTAAAAGCCTATATTTTTTGTTTTTATTTTTTGCCTATTTTTTTAATTGCCTCTTTTTATAGTGAAGCTTGATGAAAATTTTGTTACAAAGACAAAAGAGATATCGTTTTTGCCCTAAGGATGACATAGGTAAGGGAAATTGCCATTGAAGAAGGATAGGGCTTCTATGAGATCTCCTATCCTAAAAAGTACTTAAAGGGATAGGGCTCTTATGTGGCATCTTACCTTATAAGGTATTTGAAGAGATAGGGCTCTTTTGAGAAATCATATCTTAAAAGGCATTTTAAGGAATTGGACTCTTATATGGTCTATCTTAATGTAACCCTTTAAAGAGATGTTCAATTCTAAATGAATGTGATAAAACTAAGGCTATTTGAGGAAGGATAAGGCTCCTTTATGGTTTATCTTAATGAGACCTTTTGGCAAGGTGTTATATCTAAAAGGGGTTAATAGCATAAGGCTATCTAAGGAAGGATAGGGCTCCTTTGTGGTATATCTTAACAAGACCCTTTGATGAGGAATCTTATCCAAAAGGAGGTAATAGCATTGAAGTTATCTAAGGAGGTGAAGGCTCCTCTGCGATCTATCTAAGTGAGACCCTTTAATAAGATATCTTATCCTAAAGGGAAGGATAAATCTCTTTTGTAGTCTATCTTAATGAGACCCTTTGGCTAGATGTTCTATTCAAAAGGGGTGATAGCTTTGAGGCTATGTAAGGAAGGATAAGGCTCCTATGTTGATAGGAGTAGGACAACTAAACCTTTAACTTGAAGTTGAGCTCGAGGCCTAGAAGGACTAACAATGTAAATTCTCATGTTCTAGTTAGCTCCTATAGAGGCCAAGTTGTTCCTCACTATTGACCAATTCCTTATGTCGAGTTAAGTAACTATACATCTCTTGGTAGTTGAGTACCAACTCGACTTATGCTCTATCGATGACCTAATCCCTCATGTGCCTGCTTAACCATGATCGAGCCAACCTATAACTCGACAATATTGGTTTTTGAGAAGCCAAGCGCTCTAGCACACATCTATAGCCACTTCTTCTTAGATGAACTTAAGTTTGCTTGGCACTCCCATCTTGACTATACCATCTGTTTGTTTCTACTAAAACCATCTTCAGAAATTTGTTGCCACATCTTCAAGACCTACGTAAAGGATTCTGTTGCACTAATCTATTGATTTATTTGATTTTTCATTCGTACCCTTCATTATTACATGTGAATTACCTATTTGGGACATTGTCCTTTTAGTCTTTTCCATTTTTAGGCTAATTATCCTAGTTTTCCAAGTATAAATACCTACTGTACATCTTATCATCTTATCTTAGAATATTGAATATATTCTTCTGAACATTGCTCTCGCTAGCTTGTTTACTTATTTTTAGTCTTATCCTAACTCTTAAGCAAGGCTAGGTGGTGAGTATCCTTACTAGACCATCTCATGCATCATATTGAGTAGTACCATGAGTCCTCGAAAGTTCTCTAGCGCATCATATCCTTGGAGTTAATCAAGGGTTTGCTTATTTTACTTTCATTGTTGTATGCACATTCACCATCTTTGTTTTCAAGCTTTCTATAAGCTTGGACCCACCTTGATATCACTGCCCTTGTTGATTGTTAGCGTGGTGTATCATCTTCATATTAAAGTGGAGGTTTCATTTGGGTAAGTTGTGTTTGAACTTTCTTGTGAGTAGTGATTGTTATGGTAATGTGTTGTAGTTGCTTAGAAGTTAGTTGTAAGTGTTGGAGCAAGTAGAAGAAGTAGTAGTTCGTTTTAGTTATTTACTTTGTTTTGAACTTATGAAAATATAACAAGTTTTAGTTAGGTTTGTTGTCTATTGGTATAGTTATTGAGTTCGTAGATTAATTAGACATTTGTGTGAAAGGGTATGAGTATTGTTTAGTTTGGAGGAATAGTGTGTTGTTTCTCATATTTCAAGTTTGAAACCAAGTCTTGTCGAGAAGATGATGGATCCTAGTATTAATACCGGTGTTGGAGATGGCAATAATAGTGTTGTCAACCATAGACAATAACCCTAGAACACCCCTAGAAGTACAAATTAATGGATTGATGAGGTAGCTCACCTCATAGCCAACTTGACTAGAGTTGTTCATGCAATGGCTTATTAGCTTGCTAAAGCTACGTAGAACACTCCACAAGCTACTCGACTTAAGTTTTGTTGTTGATCTCTATTTGAAATTATTCTAATGAAATCCCCTATAACGTGCTACCCATGTGCACATCTTATGTGCTGCTAAGCCAACAATGGCTTTTTGACCTAAGAGTTATACATGACAGATTTAAGAACACCTACATGTTCGACAAAGATGGGGGGCATATTACTTTAAACCCTAAGATGGCAAGTCAAGTTAGCAAGCTATAAGCTAAACTTACTTAAGCATCTAAGAAGACTTTGATTCTAGGTAATGTTGAGCTCTAAGAAGTTATAAAGGTCAACATGTTGATTTTTATGTTGGTCAGGAGGTTATTAGAGTTGAAGGATCAGATTGGGTTGCCTCGATAGGTCAAGGAGTTATTGGATGAATATGTTGACTTGTTTCTTGAACAATTGCCCAAGGGATTATCCCCTTTCTAAGACATTGAACATTATATTGACTTGATACTTGGTATTGCCTTGTCGCACAAACCAGCTTATGGATGAATCTCGAACAAGCTGTTAAGCTCTAAAGATAAGTCAATGAACTACTGGAAAAAGGATATGTATAGGGGAGCCTTAGCCCCTGTATTGTATAAGTGCTCCTTATGCTAAAAAAGAATGGAACATGGTACATGTGTATAGCTAGTAGAGGCATGAATAATATCACAATCAAGTACAGGTATCTTATTCCTAAATTAGATGACATGATAGATGAATTGATTAGTAGTATGGTCTTTAGTAAAATTGATCTAAAGTTTGGCTACCATCAGATCCGGATGAGGCCGGAAGATGAGTGGAAAACTGCATTCAAAACTTGGCATAGACTTTATGAGTGGATGGTTATGCCTTTTGGTCTATCAACTTTCTTGCAATTAATGAATCATGTGCTGAGAAACCTGATTGAGAAGTATGTCATGTTGTACTTGATGTACTTTGAGCTGAGAGGTTATTCAGTAATTTAAAGAAGTGTTGCTTTTGCCAAGAGGAAGTGGTATTTTTGAGTTATGTCGAGTAGATGGAGAGAAGATTTGAGCTATTGCTAAGTAGATGACTTTAATCACTTGTGCTTAAAAGAGAAGTTTCCATAGATTAGCATCCTTTTATTGAAGATTCATTAGAAATTTCAGTACCATTATTGCACCTTGGCTAAGCTGACGAGGAAGAATGGTGTGCACAAGTAGGAAGAAAGAATGGAGAGAAGTTTTATTGAAGTAAAGGCAAGATTGACTTCCACACTTGTATTAGCTTTACCCAACTTCAAGTAGAATTTTGAGCTAGAATGTCACGTGTTAAGCATTGGTATAAGCGTTATCTTGATGTAAGAAGGTTGACCAATTACCCACCATAGCAAGAAGCTTAGAAAACCTCAATTGAACTACTGAATATATGACAAAGGACTCCTAGCCCTTAGCTAAGTACTCCAAGTATGGTAACACTATCTATTGTTAGGATAGTTTATCATCTATATAGATTATGAATCTTTAAGGTACCTTAGAAGTTAGATTTAAGCTATCGAAGTGGCAAGTTCAACGGGTTGAATTCCTAAAAGGATTCAACTTTGTAACCAAGTACAAACAAGGCAAGAGCAATATAGTTGTTGATGCTCTATTGAGAAGATATGTTCTCCTAACTAAACTGTAGACTAGACTATTAGGGTTTGTGAGCATCAAAGAGCAGTATCCTAAGAACCCTCATTTCGGACCTATATTTAAGCATTGTGCCTATGGAAGAATAGTGGTATTAGTACCATGTAAAGGATGGTTATCTATTTTGAGGTAGTAAGTTGTGTATGCTGACCAGCTTGATTAGAGTGTTGCTAGTGAAAGAAGCCTATAGTAGAGGACTATTTGGCCATTTTGGAGAGAAAAGAATATATGAGTTGTTGAGTGGATGGTTCTTTTGGCCAAAAATGAGATGAGATGTACACCAAATTATCAAGGGTTATGCTACTTGTAGGAGGGCTAAATGCCAAACCAAACAAGGGAAAGTAATGTCTTTACTTATCCTAACCCGACCTTGGATTGAGTTGAGCATAGACTTTGTTCTCGAATTACCAAGAACTACTCGAGTAAAAGATTTTGCGATGGTCATTGTAGATAGATTTAGTAAGATGGCACACTTTGTACCCTACTCTAAAACTAATGATACTTCGACTATTGCTTCTCTCATTTTTGCGGGAAATTGTTTAATTACATGGTGTACCAAGAAGTGTAGTCTCAAATAAAGATCTAAAGTTTCTAAGCCATTTCTAGAGGACTCTATGGCATCATATGGGGACTAAACTACTGTCCAACACTTCCTATCACCCTTAGACCGATGGACAAACAGAGGTAGTTAATTGTACTTTAGGATCACTGCTCTAAGCTGTAGTGGGGAAGAATACAGTTGACTTTTTTGTAGTTTATCTTAACAAGACCCTTTAGCAAGATATCCTATCTTAGAAAAAGGTAATAGCACTAAGGCTATCTTAAAGGAGAATAAGGCTACTATTCAGTCTATCTAAGTGAGACCCTTTAACAACATGTTTTATCTTAAAGGAAGTGATAGTACTAAGACTATCTAAAGTAGGATAAGGCTTTTTTGTGGTCTATCTAAATAAAACCCTTTGGCAAGATATCTTATCCTAAGGGAAAAGGAATGTTTCCTAAGAAACTACATGTCTAAGGGTTTGAGACTTTGACAAATATCTTAATTGCTTTGTACTCTATTAGAGAAGCATAGAGATTTGATACAAAGTTCCTTCATTGTGCTTAAAATGCAATGCTTGTCTAGGAACAATTTTGAGGAATCTTTACGAATAACTTCTATAGACACCCTAATTTTGCCTACCTTTAGAGCTTAATATTTCAAAAATACACAAATTTTAAGAATAATAGAATTTTTAGGAAAATAAAACTCATAGGTTCCTTTTCTTTTAAGTGTTATTAAGTTAATAAGTCATTTTTAGGGGTCACAACACATATAGTTAAATTAATTTTTGAATAATGGGTCGTAAAACCGTTAAATTTGATTTAGTTTGAAGAACAAAATAATTTCAATATATGCGTATATGACTATTTTAGAGGAGGTCGCTTAGGGTTTAATTTTAGTTATTTATCTATTTATTTTGTTATCTTTTATTATATTTATTTTCTTCTTTTTTCTTTTTTATACAATTTTCTAAAAAGGGGGTAAGTGGGGGTTGGATTAGGTCCAACCTTATCCTTGTGAAATAGGTTATTGCCAAAAAGCCCTGCAATTTGGTTAAAGCCTTTAGTAAACATGTAAACACTCGGCGCTTGCACTCTCTTTTCCAACTAATGTATGCTGCCCAAATGCTATGCTAGGTGTGTGCAGACATGTCGCACATACTTGCCCTAAGTTTTTCCTACAAGTTCTATTGTTTACCCTTTCTTTCCCCAGGTCTTCCTTTATGAAAAAATAGCTAGTGGCTTATGTTTGAGCCACCTTTTAAGGTGGTTTCCATATTATTCTACTCAAATTAATGGTGAAATTGTGTGGTATGCACAGCATATTTCATTGAACCTAAAATATTGTCTAAAAACATTTATTAAATGGGTCAAATTTAGAAAAAAATAAATGGAAAAACACTTAGGTACCTACCATTGACTCGACCTTCATTCAAGCTCCTTAATGAAAATCGAAGCTTCTAATCAACATGAATGACAAGATTGAGCTCTATTAAATAATTTTTTACCAGCAATTATGGGCTTTACCATGTTGAATTGTGCACTCAAGATAGGTCAAAGCTCATGCATTCAAGCTTGGAGTTATGGCTGTTTTGGTATTCCATCCTCGATTCAAGCTCCAATACTACAAATTGGAGCATGAACAAGCAATCCAAACATCAGTCTTCATTTTTCTTCACTTAAAATCACTCTTCCATGCTCTTTCACTCTCTACCCATTTCAGTTCTCTCTCTCTCTCTCTCTCTCTCTAAACTTATGTTTCAAATTGAAGCTCTTGAATCATCCTAGCACCACCAAAAACTTACAAAGCTTTAAGTTTTCAAGTCATATCCATTACACTCTCAATCGTGTTCCTTAACTCAACCACTACCACTTAAGGATTTCAAACAAACCTTAACCACTACTAATGAGCAATATCACCCACCACATTACCCTACCCCCCACTCAAAAGAGCCTATTCTCTATTCTACTTTGTCAAGCCCTATTTTGTTTTCTTTAAATTAACTTATATTAAGCACAACTTGGTTAATATAAGTTACTCAACATAAACCTAAGGAAAAATATTTTTTAAAATAAAAATTGGAGTCACCAAGCAATTAAATTAATAAACATGAAATTAGGGTTTTTAAATAAAAAATTATTTTATAAAAAATTAAACCAAAAAATCTAAGCTCGAAAGCTAACCTATTAAGACTAAGTCATCATGTAAAGATAGAAAAAACTAATGAGCTTTTATATTTATAATTTTCCTAAAAAGGCTAAAATATGCACAAATATGCAAAAGTGTAATCAAGATATATTTTTAATAATTTTTATTACGAATATTCAAAAAAAGAAAGAAAGAAAAAATTTTTTTTTTTATGATTGCCTTGAATATACTTATATACTTACTAGTCGGGATTAAACCAACATACTTCTGCTTTTTCAAATGAGATTTAGTAGGTTAATTTTTTAGGTTGATTCTTCTTAATTTGAAAATTGAGCTAGGTTTATGTATTTTTAACCAATTTAATTTTATTAAGAAAAATCTGTAAAAAAACATAATTTTTATTATCCAATTATTAAAAAAAAAACTAAAGACTTCATTTATAAAAAGACCCCAATTTAGCATTTTTTATTTTTTTTTGGAAAAACTACTATGTGAAAAAACTTAAAAAAAATCCTAAAGCACCTAAATGAGAAAAAATAAATAAATAAATGATGTAACTTTTTTAAAATTATGCTAATATGCAATTACTATGGAAAATGTGCCATTTTATGAAAAAGTGTAATTACTATTGACAATATGTTTAATCATGGAAAAGGAAACTAAACTATAAAAAAGATATCTGAACTATGGATAAGATGCGTAATAATAGAAAATATGTTTAACCATAGAAAAGGTGTCTAAACCATGGAAAAGAGCTTTAACCATAAAAAAGACACCAATTAAAAATATTTTATTTTATAAAAAAAAACTAAGTAATAAAATTTAGTTTTCATTGAAAATTCCCAACATGCCTAAAAAAATACAAATCAATTGAAAACTATACAATCCTATCCTAACCTTCTAAGATATGCAACCTAAATATAAAAAAATGCAAATTTTATACTAAAGATACAAAATATGCTATTGTATCTAAAATATGCAATTTTTCTAAAAAGTGTAATTTTATCCAAAAAAATGCAATTTTCTAAAATATGTGATTTTTCTAAAAGTATGATAACATTAAAAATGCAATTTTTGTAAAAAATGCAATATGCTAAAGAAGTGATTCTTGATGAATATGTGAATTATGTATAAAATATTGTTCTATGAGAATTAATGTAAGGACCTACAAGAAAAAGAAAAAAAAAATTTGTATGGACTATTAACAGTTTAATGAAAGAACTAAGAAAAACTAAACCAAAATAAAATAAAATAAACAAAAAGGACAAAACTCATCCTAAACTAGGGGACACAAGTCGGATTAGCTTGCGCATGGCATGTGATTTGATGTTGGCATGCAATAGAGTGAAATTGAGTTTGCTATTTGGATTGTGCACATGTATGGAACTGCAAGTAAAATTGTGCATGTGATTGAGGGACAGTAAGTTGATTATGTTATAGTGTGTATTGACATCATGTGAGGATGTGTGTGAGATTGTAAGTGGTCAATAGAGCTAATGTGAACGAGGTATGTGTTGGTGAGGGTAGTAAATCAGATTGTAAATGTAGTGATGTAGAGTGATTATGTGGTGAATGTGTTATGTGTTGAGGATTATAAAAATGTGTTCAAACTTCACCTCCGAATTCCTATTTATAAGTCACACAACATAATCTTTTGTATATTTTTAGATATAGATTTAATCTCAACAAACTCTAGATACGAAAGATATAATAACAAATCTCAAATACAGAAGATACAATTTAGATTCTTTGAAGATTTAGACTAGTTTCTAAAAGCCCTATCTTGATTTGGGCTTTCTATCTTTCGAGCCCAACTTGATTTAGCTTAATAACTCACTTAATAAATCTTATGTCTATTTTAGCCCAATATAAATTAGATAAAAAATTCACTTTATGTCGGACTAAACAAAAATATTTTAATGAAGTTTGATTCTTTAGGGACTTAGAATTGATTAAATTGAATGCATACCATTATCCGATTCGATCCCAAATGACTCGACTCGACTCGACTTGATACATTATTTTTATCTTTTTTTCTCTTCAATTTTTATTTATTTATTTATTTATTTTTCATTTTTCCTACTTTCTATTTTCTTTTTCTTTAACCTAACTTAATAAAAATACTAAAATAAAATAGCAAAAATGAGATATCTATAGTTGTCCTTCTTTGTAGCAAAGTTTGCAAAAACTTTGCTACAAAGACAAAAAAAGACATACTCATTTTTGCCGGGTGCTTACTTTAATTGGTAAGGTAAAGACTTTAATTGTCAAATAAATTTGGTCCTAACTTGAAAGGTCAAGTATTGTTGAGAAGATAGATCTCTTTTAGGAAGAGTTGCTGAAAAGGATAGATCTTTCGAAGACAAGATATGATAACATTCTATTAAAGACAAAATGAGACAATGCTCTCATGAGTAAGCGATCTTTTACATGACTAGATGGTACTCTTTTGAACAAGCAATCCAAAAAGGAATAAGACACTACTCCTATGAGCAAGTGATCTTAGTAAAGGACTAAATAGGACAGCACTCCTTTTAGCAAGCAATCCTAGAAAGGAATAAATAGGACAACACTCTTTTGAGTAAGTGATCTTAGAAAGGAATAGATAGGACAGTACTCCCATGAGCAAGCAATCCTAGAGAAGATAAATAGGACATCGCTTCTTTGAGTAAGTGATCTAAGAAAGGAATAGATCAGGTAGCACTCCCATGAGCAACCGATCCTAGAAAAGATAGGATAGCACTCTTTTTAGTGGGCAATCTTACAAAGGATTGGATAGCAGTCTACTAAGCAAGTGACCCAACTAAGGATAGGACAGTGCTCCTTTGAGCAAACAATCCAACAAAAAATAGGACAATGCTCTTTTGAGCAGATGATCCTAAAAAGGATTAAATGACACTCTATTGAGCAAGCGATCCAACTAAAGAAAAGGCAATGCTCCTTTAAGAAAGCGGTCCTTAAAGGAACTGGATGGCACTACAATAAGCAAACAATCTAAGATTACTATATGAAATGGATAGCACACTAAAGGGCAAGCAATCCATAAATTTGAAGGACTTTAATGATTTTTGACAAAATGATCTAAGACTTAAGTTTGAGGGATTTTGTTGATTCTTTAAAAATATTAACTTTTCCTTTTTGAAATCTCTCTTGACAATTTTTGAAAAAGGTTTCGTTTCTCTTTTGAAAAGGTTTTCTTTTTCTCTTACAAAAACCAAAAAAAAAAAAAACACTCTTTAATGGAAAATTGTGTTGCTAACAAGTAAGAAAGTCTCAAAGACTTTAAAGATCACAAATAAGGGTTGACTTGCCCCTTGCTTATGGATCACTCATTCTTTTAATCTTGTTTCTTAGAGCATAATTTATGATCTTTAAACTTTTTAGATGTACAAGTTTCAAGCTTGGGATAAAGCTATTCATGTTTTGAGGAAGCACCTAACTATTTTTTAAGTTTCCACTAAGGGGATAGATACCATTACTTAAAATGTTTAGTTTAAGAGGACTTCCATATACTCTCATAGGCCTGTATTCACTCTGACATCAATTCTAAAAATTATAGCCTATTATGTAAGTGGTACACTTTGGTCAATCAATCGGGTCTTTTTTGGGTTTGCAATGTAAGGCTTTTCGTTAATAGTTTAAGCAAATGGATGTCAATGTACTTAGCCAATTTTGAGGAAATTATATACAATCTGTCTTGGATTTACAATCCAAGAACCTAAAAGAAACTAAACATGGGTTTGCTCTAGTTTCATGAGAAAATTTTGCTGAAGATAAGCTCATTTCTTTAGTCACAAGTTTCATCAAAGGGTAGGATAGTGTGTGGGATCATAAAACGAACGCTTTGCTTTTGGGCTTAAGAATTTAAAGTGTTTAGCCTTTGTATATCCTTCACAAGTTCTAACTACAGGCTTATTGGCAATTTGACTTAACTTTGAAGGTGATCACTTTGCTAATATTTTCAATTTTCCTTTTTCCTCCTTTTTCTCTTTTTTCTTCTTTTCCTCTCTTTTTCTTCTTTTTTCCTTTTTTTTTTTTTGTTCAAGGTGGTCACCTTCCCTTGTTGAATTTTTGCTTGATGGGATTCAAAACCTTAAAGCCATTAGTTCAAAGAGTATAGGCTTGGAAGAAGTGTATATGGCATGAAGTGTTTAGGAAAAGTCTATATGCTTGAGGTGTTTTAATGAGTATATAGGCTTAAGTGAGGTGTATATGGTTTAGAACTCTTCATCATCTTAAAGAAATTGAATTATCTATAATAATATTTTCTCATAAATTGACAAAACTAAGCAAGCATAAGTTAGTCTACTCCTTTTCTATAAATTAATGATCCTATCCTCCTGACTATCCCAATGTGGGGTGGTTCTTGGCTGGGCTAATTTTAAAAGATCCTTAAAAAGCTCAAATGGGTTTGCAAGGGATAATTATGTTTAAGGTAATGAAATAAATGCTTAACATTATTTTGATACATGTACCAAGTTCAAGACAAACCTTTTTTAAGGAATGAGCCCAATTATTCACATTGTGTCGCTCAACTCTCATATATTTAGGGTTAGTGTTTAAGACTTGATTTGCATGTTTTCATCCTAAACCTTTCAAGTAATGTGTTACTATTCCCTTAGGTGGAAAACTTTATGTTTTGAGTTCACATTTACTTTATCCATTTCACTTACCTTGGGTCTCACATGTAATATTTGATTAATGAAGGGCCAATGACATACCACTATCTAACTTAGCTAAGTGCACATCATAAAAAAACACTTTATTCAAATAAATCTTATCTACAAAGTGAAAGATTATTCTAAAAAGAAATAAATACAGGAACCAAAACCCTTTTCCACTTCTTACCCCCATTTCTGTCACTTCTTCACACTTGGCCCATTTAGTTGAATTGATCTTTTAAAGATATGCCGAATTGCTTTAAATGGTGACTTACCTGGTCAGATGGTAGTAGTAAACCCTTAATACCCAATGTTGGAGGTTGTCAATTTGCTGCCCCTAGATTAGGGATACTATTACCCATAAACCCATCAATTCTAGAAAATTTGGTTAGACAACCATAGCATCAATCAAATCTTGCACCTTATACATTAGTTTCTAGTAGTCTTCTATGGTACGCCCCATCTGGTCCACATGATATTCACACCATTTGTTTGGGTCATGATCCCATGGCATATATTTCTTTGTTGGGTTTTCACATGCTAATAGTCCTAAATCTCTTAATTGCTTGAACACTTGGGCCATTCTAATCTTGAACTATGTAAGTTGTCTCCTCTTGTTGTGGATGGGCTTGTCTTAATTATGGGCTTTCCCCAACTAGCACATTTGCTCTTAACTTCTCCTTCCTTAAATCATCCTCATACTTTGGTTGTGATGTCTTATCCATATTTGGATGTAGGTTTTCAAGCTGCTTAAGCATATAACTTATTTCCATTTCTACATCCGTGAGCCTTTCTTCTAATATCACTAACTTTTCTTCTAGCCCTTGATAGAGACATACCCCTCGGGCTTGACCATTCAATCTGTTTCTAGTATCTTTTCCAAACTTTATATCATATTAATAGTGTGCTCATTAACCTGTAACTCTTTTAAACTCATTTGCTTGAGATGTTATGTTAATAGGCCCTTGGGCTTGGGTATGGCTATGGTCTCAACTTACTTCGCATGCTTGCTCAAAACCCCTTTAGCTATTGCTATTCTTTGATTTAAAGCTTTATATATCAATGAGTGATTATGGACTTCAATTGGGCCAAATCACTTAAAAAGTAATCTTTCAAAGCCTGTAAGAATCCCTTCTTGTTAGCAACATTGTATTCCCTTTTTTAAAAAAATTGAGTTTTTAATTTTAAAAACCATTCTTTATTATTTTTTTTCTTGAACTTTTATTGAGAAAAAAAAAATCAATGTTGATTTTATGTTACAGACAACCTAATATTGACATTGACGAATCTAAACTTATTATATAGACAGAAGGTTAAAAAAAATATGGAACCATTGGGATTGACAATTGAGAACATAGGATGACGATTATATTACAAGGATGATATAGAGCAGCGAAAATTATTTTATCATGAGAAACTTATTAAAAAATGACATAAGGATTATGACTCATAAAGAAAGCTCGATCAGGACCGTGACAACTTAAGGGCTAAACATGAAGAACGAAAACTTAAATACTTACAAGATTAATGACCTTAAGGTGGAAAATAATTTACAATGAAAATCTAAAGGTTAAATCTTTTTTTTTTTTATTTTCTAACTTTTTTTTTTATATTTTGTTAGTTTGTAATAGTATGATACATGTAGGGCATTATAATAAAAATTAACCAAGTAAAGAAAAATTATCATGAAATTGGTTTTTATCATAAAATATCTTTTTGAAATTTCCTTTTTTAAAGAAAAAATTGTTCAAAAGTATTGAAAAAATGATAGTTCTATAATAATCTTTTCCATAGCTAACTTCTATAATTACATGCCCCAAAAAAATTTACAAGTTGACAATAAGTTTGTTTTCTCTAAACGTTAGCACATTATGGTATAAGGGGAATAGTAATGATTTTGAGCCTTCTATGTTAAACGTTATATTACATAACCTGTTACTCATGTAATAAAACAAAATCTACAAGACTCATATATATTACAAAAGATAGCATATAAGATAAATATGAAACAATATGCTACATACGTATACAATGCAATAGGGTCGGTCATTAATAAACTATTGGAATAGAATTATTATAAACCTGCAGTCAATATTTACATAAACTTATATGTATAAGTGTGTGAATAAAGGTCATGTATACTTATATATATATATATATATATATATATATAAGTACATTAAATTTTGAAAATAAAGTCCAATTGGCTACAGGTTATAATAATTCTTTTCTAGCTCCTATAATTTGAAATTACTAACCCCTTTTTACCTTACAATGATGTAGGAGGGGAGGATCTATAGGTCTTAAGCTTTGTAGCCTCTAGTATTCTTAGGGAAACTCTTAGCAGGCTACATCGAAATTTGAGTAAGCTCACCTATCACCACCAGGCAGAGATAAAGACCTCATTAACCCGAGGGTTACATAATAGCTACCAGTCCTAGGTTCTTATGGTGGTCCAAGTTCAACTACATCTAAATAAACGAAAGGTATAAATAAAAGTTTCCCCCTTAATCCCTCGTAATAAGCTCATTAGGCTAAGTTTTTCTTAAAGGCCTGCATTACTAAAACCTGGTTAGTATAACTATATTATAATATATAGATAAAAAGAAATAAAAAATGAAAGCTCATTAATTAATTTTTATTTTTACGTGGCTAGCCCATTGGGTTCCCTAGTGGAGTCGCCAATTCTATGGAACCCTATTTCGTTTTCCTTAATTCAACTTGTATTAAGCCTAGTCCAGTTAATATAAGTTACTCAATGTAAAACTAAGGAAAAACATTTTTTTTATAAATATTTTAAAAAATTGGAGTCATCAACTAGTTAAACTGGTAAAAATGATATTAGGGTTTTCAAGTGGAAAGACTCTAATTTAACTACTAATCCGCAAATATTCTAAAAAATTATTTCTTAGAAAATTTAAGCTTATGGGCTAACCTATTAAGACTAAGTCACCATGTAAAGATAAAAAAAACCTAATGGGCTTTTATTTTTATAATTATTCCAAAGATGCTAAAATATCTATAGATATGTAAAAGTATAATCAAGATGAATTTTTAATAACTTTTATTATGAATTTTCAAAAAAAGGAAGAAAAAATAATTATTCTTTTTTTTTTATGGTTGCCTCGAATGTATCTATGTACGCACTAGTTAAAATCAAACCAATGTAACTCTATCTTTTTAGAAAAGATTTAGTAGGTTGATTCTTTTTAATTTGAAAATTGAGCTAGATTTACGTTTTGTTTAGCCAATTTATTTTCATTAAGAATAATCTTATAAAAAACATAAATTTTATTATCCAATTTAAAAAAAAATAAAGACTTATTTTTTAAAATGATTCTATGTTAGTATTTTTTATTTTTTCGAAAAACTGCTATGCGACAAAACTTTAAGAAATTCTACGGCACCTAAATGAGAAAAAATAAATAAATGATGCAACTTTTATGAAATTATGCCAATATGCAATTATCATGGAATATGTACCATTTTATAAAAAAATGTAATTATAATTGACAACATAGCTAACTATAGAAAAGAAGCCTAAACTATGGAAAAGAGATCGAAACTATGGATAAGATGCTTAACAATAGAAAAAATGTCAAAATCATGAAAAAGATGCTTGTGAAAAAGATGTTAAACCACGGAAAAAAAAAGCCTAAACCATGGAAAAAAATCTTTAATCATAGAAAAGAATGCCAATTAAAAATTTTTTATTTTATGAAAAACTAACTAAGGAATAAAATTCAATTTTCATTGGAAATTCCTAACATGCCTAAAAAAATGCAAATCTAATGGAAACTATACAATCCTATCTTAACCTTCTAAGATATGCAACCTAGATATGAAATATGCAAATTTTATCCTAAAGATACAAAATATGCTATTGTATCTAAAATATGTAATTTTATTACAAAATTGCAATTTTATCTAAAAAAATGCAATTTTTCTAAAATATGTGATTTTGCTAAAAATATGATAACTTTAAAGGTGCAATTTTAGTAAAAAATGCAATATGCTAAAGAAGTGATTCTTAATGAATATGTGAATTGTGTATAAAATATTGTTCTTTGAGAACTAATGAAAGGACCTACAAGAAAAAGAAAAAAAAAATCTATATGGATTATTAATAGTTTAATGAAAGAACTAAGAAAAACTAAACCAAAATAAAATAAAATAAACAAAAAGGACAAAACTCATGTACTAGACTAAGAGATATAGGTCAAATTAGCTTGCATATGGCATATGATTTGATATTGGTGTGCAATAGAGTAAAATTGAGTTTGCTATTTGGATTGTATACATGTGTAGAACTGTGAGTGGAATTGTGCGAGTGATTGAGTGATAGTAACTTGATCGTACTACACTATGTGTTGTTGTCAGGCAAGGATGTGTGTGAGATTATGAGTGGTCTATAGAGCTAATGTGAGCGAGGCGTATGTTGGTGAGGGTGGTAAATTTGATTGTGAATGTAAGAGAGTGAATGTAGTGATGTGGAGTGATTATGTGGTGATTGTGTTGTATGTTGATGATTGTGAAAAACATGTTTAAACTTCTCCACTGAATTCTTATTTATAAGTCACACAACCAAATCTTTTGTATATTTTTAAATATAGATTTAATCTCAACAAACCGTAGATACAAAATATACGATAATAGATCTCAAATAAAAAAGATACAATTTAGATTCCTTAAAGGTTCGACTTAGTTTCTAGAAACCCTACCTTGATTTAGGCTTTCTATCTTTTGACCCTAACTCAATCCAACTTGATTTAGCCCAAGAACTTACTTAATAAATTTTAAGTCTATTTTAGCACAATATAAATTAAATAAAAAATTCACTTTATATTGAACTAGACAAAAATATTTAAATGAAGCCCGATCCTTTAACAACTTAGAATTCATTAAATTGAATGCATACTATTATCCAATTCGACCCCAAATGACTCGACTTGACCCGACTCAATACAACTTAACACTTTATTTTTTATCATTTTTTATTTCAATTTTCATTTTATTTATTTATTTTCATTTTTTCATTTTTTTTTCTTTTTCTTTAACCTGGCTCAATAAAAATGATAAAAATGAGGTGTCTACATACTCAAATAAGACCCATACATTGAAAACACAAAAGAAGATGAAAGTGAGCTATCAAATATTAATAATTAACAAAACTCTTTAAAATACTTTATTACGAATTCATTCTCCTAAATAAGGAAATTTGTTGTCTATTTTTTAGGGCAAGGGCAAATTGAGACGAGCAAACACTTTTTGACAAATAATTATTACTCAATTAAGGATAAAGGCTTAGGTCCAACTAAAAGAATCTAAAAGACTATTCATTTAAGAAAAGCTGATGAGCGTAGCTAAAAATTTGAAACATTGGTTTTTCTATTCTAAGGAGACGACATCTGTGTTGTGTCACTTTTCGTAATTCTTCAATAATGAGGTCTCCACTAAAGCCTTATGTACTCTATGCTAAGAATAGTTAGCTTGATAACAGAAAAATTGATGTCCTCAGGAGGTTTGAATCCATTTCAAAGATTGAATTAGCTGGTCTTGATTGGACTTCTTAAGAAATGGCTTGACAGTTTAGGTGTTATCAATAAAGCCAGGTAAGCGCTTCCATACATTTTAGCATAAAGTTACAATTTTTTTTTTAAGCATGGCATTTACGTGGTAGCTAGCATATAAGACACTTCCCTTCCCCCTACCCCATCCCTCCTTTTTTTCTTTTTTCAAATTACCTTTTGGGGTTCTAGCTAGCTCATAAAGTACTATCCCTTTTACCTTTCTCTCTTGAGGTTTTAGCTAACTCGTAAGGCATTTCCCTTCTACCATTCTCTTTTAAGATTTTAGCTAGCCTTTAGGGTACATCCCTTTCATCAATCCCTCTTAGAGTCTTAGCTAGCTCACAAGGTGCTTTCCCCTTTCCAACTTCACCACCTAAGTTAGTTAGCTTAGAAAAATCTACCAAGTCTCAAATCAATTACCTCATATAGGGTTGCTAGTCACCTAGAGACGCTTCTACCTAAATTAGTTAGCTTAGAAAAGCACTGCTAAATTTCTATCGGTTTCTCATTTAGGGTTTGATACGAGGCAAGTGCACCTATCAATTTTAATATAGCGGATGTGAGTCCGAGTCGATCCTTTAGAGATTTTGAGTACTAATATTAACTTTAGCTTTATTATCTAACCAGAAAATTGTAATGAGTTGGATGAATTAAAAATACTAAAATTAACCATCTAAACTAATTATGAGACTTGATTAAGCAAATTAGAAAGCAATAGAGCTACGAACGACTTCAAGAAATTAATAACGTATTTAGGAATTATTTCCCCTAGTGTTTAACATATGACCACTTAAAATACATTCAATTCAGTTTCTATTATTCTTGACTGGAGGGATTCACAATTAAAGCTAATATCTTTCTCAACCATATTAACCCTAATCCTAAATTATTTACCAGAATCTCTTCACTTAGTAATATAACTTAGAATTGCATTAATGTATAATGAATTCCCATACAAACAATCAACTTTCCGAAAGAATTATATATCTTATCTCTAAGTATACATGTAATTCTCTTCAATTATGCTAAGATCTAATTACACATGCAATTTCTCAATCATCATGCATAATATCATATATTGATACTCTAGAATTATCAATCAACAATTAAACAACATAATTGAATCAAGAAAAGATAGAAACTTTATTGAAATTATAATTCAATCCAAGGGTTACATGAAACCCTAGGTTCCATAATCCTAAATACTTAAATTCTAAGCTATCATAACAAATCTAAATACAAGTTCCATCAAAAATATAAAATAAAACATGGAAAACCCCTTTAATTGATGAACAATCTCTCTAATCTTGAAGTTGATGTTGTTCTCGCCTCTTTCTTGATGTTCTCCTCAAGTCTCTTCTCGTCTCTTGTGTTTCTCTGTTTCTATAATGTCTCTCTTCTTTTGAAACCCTAAGATATCCTTTTATATATATATTATAAAGATTCTGTTTTCGTCACCAGACACGGCCTGGGACATGGCCTTGTCCCCAGGTTGTGTAACTTTTTGCACTAAGGCAAAATTTTCTACATAACTTCAAAACTTCATAACTTCTTCGTTTGAACTCGGAATTGAGTGAAACTTGATTCCTTTTCTTCGTTTTCGAACCTAAAACACGTTTAAACCTTGAAATCAAAATTTTACTCAATTAAGTATCAATTTCTTTAAAGAAAACAAAAAATGTAAGGGAAATACTATAAAATCACCATATAAAATATGTTTAAAATCAGAGTTATCAGGGTTGCTATTCTATTAGAGACGTTCCTTCCTAGGTTATTTAGCTTAGAACAGTACTACCAGGTTTCTATCAATTTCTCATTTAGCATTATTAGTCCCTTAGAGACGCTTCTTCACCTATGTTAGTTAGCTTAGAAAAGTACTATTAGGTTTCTGTTGATTTCTCATTTAAGGTTGCCGGTCCCTTAAGGATGCTTCTACCTAGATTATTTTGCTTAAAAAAGCACTACTAGGCCTCAAAATCAATTTCCTCATTTAAGGTTTCTAGTCCCTTAAAGATGCTCTTACTTAAGTTAATCAGCTTAGAAAAGCGTTACTAGGTTTCTATCGATCTCTCATTTAGGGTTATTAGTCCCTTAGAGACACTTCCCTGCCTGGATTAGTCATCTTAGAAAAGCATTACTAGGTCTCAAATCAATTTCCTCATATAGGGTTGCCAGTCCCATAGAGCCACTCCTTCTATGATTAGTCAACTTAAAAAAGAAGTAATAAGTTTCTATTGATTTCTCATTTAGGATTATTAGTCCCTTAGAGACACTCTTGCATAGGTTAATTTTCTTAGAAAAGCACTACTAGGCTTCTATCCATTTCTCATTCAAGGTTGCAAGTTCCTTAGATAATGCTTCCCTACCTAGGTTAGTCAGCTTAAAGGAGCACTACCAGGTTTTCATATCAATTGCTTAATTAGGGTTGTTAGTCCCTAGAGATGCTCTCGCCTAAGATAGTTAGCTTAAAGAAGTACTACCAAGTTTTATATCCATTTCTCATTTAGGGATGCTAGTCTTTTAGCAATGCTCCCATAGTTCAACTAACTCTCGATGCACTACCTTCTCTTTCTTCAAACCTTTTAGGATCTTAGCTAGTTCATAGAAGCGCTATCCTTTCTTCAGAACTTTCTAAGGTTATGGTCATCTTGTTAGGCATTGCATCATTCAAAAAACCCACTCTTATGTCTCAGCTAGCTCTTAGAGTACCCTCCTTCTCTTTTAAAATATCTTTCACCATTCACCAAATCCTTAGTAGATTGGGCCTAAGATAGCTAGTGCTCCTTTAGATAGGCATATCCTTAAGGAAAAAATGGTGTCACTTTTATTTTTGTGATAAATTTTTCCTCAAACATCAGTACAAAGAATGGTAGCTAAAGACACTTTATTTTGGCCTTCCTTTATAGGTCAATGTTTCAAAAATACAAAAATGTTAGGAATAATAAACATTTTAGAAAAATAAAAGTCATAGGTTCCTTTTTCTAGTGTTGTTAAGTTAATAAGCCATTTTTAGGGCTAAACCATATATATGTAAAATTTATTTTTGAATAAAGGGTCCTAAAATCGTTAAATTTGATTTAGCTTGAAAATCAAAATAATTTCAACATGTGCATATGTGACTATTTTAGAGGAGGTGATACAGATTCCATAGATGAATACATGGACCTAATATCACGCGTAACCAAAAGGGTAGGTCCGGGCCACAAAATGGGTATAATGCAAGGGTTGAACAATGGGTATAATGCAAGGGTCGAAAAGTATATGGTAGTCGAAGGTTGAACAAGGGTTCCAGTGCATCGACAATGGATATAATGCACCAATGCCTTATACGAGCTCAGGTCACACTTGATATGATACACATGTATGGCCGGAGGTCATACGCCACTAGTCTATACTCAAATGGACTAGACAAGAGTAGCTCAAGATTAAGTAGAAGGATACTTAGCTTAAGAGGGAGTAAAAAGTTTAGTTTATTCTTTGTGTATATATATTTATGGTTATTACATTATGCGAGTATTTATAGTATGTAGTTAGGATAAGTTCTAAATTACAAAAAATTAGAGAAATGAATCCTTACTTGCTAAACAAAAGGAGAATAATTTATAAAGAAAGTAAGTATTCATGCAAAAGAATATCCTCTATCAAAAATGACAATATGGATGTTAGAAAGGACAGCGCGTATGCGCTTTATGCAGTCTATGGTCCCAATGACATTGCGAGCTGAGCAAGAGTGGCCTTGATTAGGTTTAGTCGGCATCAACAATTCAGTAGCTTTGATTACTAGGTTGGACAAGGGTTGGCTTAGGGATGACTTACTCAGGATCAGCTTCAAATGGTCCGCTCCTGACAATTGTTAGCTTAGCCTTGGCATTGTGGAGATGGGTTGTATCTTGATTTGGTGCTTAGACTAGTGTGTTATAGAGGGGTGGGCTCAATAAGTTGGCTGATCACCTTGGTAGTCTCTTAGATGGGGTAGAGAGCAAAGTAGCTCGATAGATTAGACTGGGGTAAACAATGCTCCTCGATGCTTAACCTACCCTAGATAGATCGGCGAACTATCTAAGAAAGCCCTCAAGCTCGGGAGCACGTGATTAGTCCTTGATCCCTATCATCATCTCCGGATTGTTTGAGATTTAGGATCAAATCTAGTTTAGCTCTAGGTTGCTTGTCTTTAAGGTCGTAAGGTTAGAGATCAGTAATGTTGAAGTAGTTTGAGACTTCATATCCTTCAGGTAATTCAATCCTATAAGTATTAGGATTGATCTTTTCAAGCACTTTGAAAGGTCCATTGGCTCCTGAAGATAACTTGCACTTCCTCAAGTTTGAGAATCATTCCTTATTGAGATGTATCTAGACTAAATCTCCTAGTTGAAATTTTCTCTTCTTCTGTCCTTGGCTTTGCTTCTCGAGCTTAGTATTAGCTCAACTCAATTGCTCTACAACTTTCTAGTGCATAGCTTTGATGGCCTCAACTTTTTTAACAGCTGGTTGGTCATCATTAAGCTTCAATTAGGTGCTTGGTCCATTGAGAATTCAGGGTTAAACCTATAGGCGACCTCGAATGGAGACATGCTTGTTATACTATGGGTGGTCCTGTTGTAGGCGAACTTAATGATTGGTAAACATAGATCCTAGTTAGTTATGTTTCGTCCAATAGCAACCCATACCAAAGCTCGTATAGTTCTATTAACAACCTTTGTCTATCCATCAATCTATGGATGGCAGGATGTGTTGTACAATAGCTTAGTTCCCATTCGCCTTCATAGCATCCTCTAAGAGTAGCTCATGAACTCTAGGTCTCGATCCAAAACAATGGTTTTAGGAACTTTGTGAAGCTTAATTATTTCCTACAAAAAAAAGAAAAGATATAGTCGAAGCGTCGTTAGTTTTGGAACAGAGCATGAAATGTAGCATCTTACTAAATTGATCCACAACCACTACGATAGAGTACTTCCCTTAGGACGTCCTCAGTAATCCAATCATGAAGTCCATACTTAGCTTGAACCATGGTTTGGTTAGGACAAGCAAAGGTAGATAATGTCCTTGCTCAGCTTGGGTCTTTGCTATTTGGCAAGTTGCACACTTTCCTAACACAAACTGTACATCCCTTATCATTCTTAGCTAAAAGAATCTTACAGATTGTACTTCATGGCTTCGGCACTAGCTAATGTGTCTTGTCAATCCTTCTCCATCTACCTCACGCATGAGTAATTCTCTCAAGAACAAGTTAGGATACATAGCCTTCACTTCCTGAATAAGTATCCGTCTTCCCTATGATAGTCATCCAATGTGCATCCTTCCTCACATCAGGCATAGATAGGACTAAAGTGTGGATCCTCAACATGCAAATTCTTTGTGGATGAAAAACCAAGTAGTCTTGTTTGCAACTTGGCTAGGAGGGTATGTTATTTCAATAGAGCATTGGCCACTACATTGTTCCTTCCATTCTTATATTTCACGACATAAGAAAAACCCTCCATGAACTCGACTCATTTGGTTTGTCTCTGGGATAACTTGGGTTGGCTCTTTAAATACCTCAAGGATTTATGATTGGTGTAGATCACAAATTCCTTAGGTAGTAGATAGTATTGCCATACCATTAGGGCTCGGATTAAGGAGTAGAACTCTTCGTCATAGATAGAATAGTTGATTGTAGCTCCTTAAAGTTTCTTGAAAGTAAGCAATAGGTTAGCCTTCTTGCACTTGTACAACACCTATGCTTGGCCCAAATGCATTACACTCTACTTTAAATACTTTGTCAAAGCTCGGTAGGGCTAAGATGAGGTTATAGATAGCTTCTCTTTCACCTCCTCAAAACTCTTCTTCTCTTTCTCTCCCCATCTGAATTTAATGCTCTTCTTTGGCAGTTTGGTAAGTAGGGCTGCAATTGTACTGAAATTCTTTATAAATCTATGATAGAACAATGTTAGGCCATGAAAACTTCTCACATCTAAAGAAAAGGTTAGCTTAGCCCATTCCATGATCGCTCTTATTTTCTCATCATCGACTTGTATGCCACCTCCACTCATAACAAACCTTAAGAAGATCACCTCGGATTGACAAAAGTCACACCTCTATAGATTGGCATAAAGCTGTTCAGCTCAGAGTTTTGCAAAGACTCTTTGAAGTTGCTCCTGATGAGTCTCTAGGTTGGGGCTATACACCAAAATGTCATCAAAATAAACTACAACAAACCTTCCTATTAATTCTCAAAGCACATGATTCATTAGGTGCATAAATGTGCTTAGCACATTGGATAGTCTAAATGGCATTACAAGCCATTCATATAAACCATGTCGTATCTTGAATGCAGTCTTCCACTCATCACACTTATGCATTCAAATATGATGGTATCTAAATTTAAGGTCAATCTTAGAGAACACTCTTTCCTCACTTAATTCATCTGGCATGTCATTAAGCCTAGGTATGGCATACCTATACTTAATCGTAATTCGATTGATTGCTCTGCTATCCATATACATCCTTTAAGAATCATCCTTCTTTGGTACTAATAAGGCCGACACGATACATGGGCTAAGGGACTCGCACACATACCCCTTCTTCATTAGTTCATCTACTTGCTTCTATAGCTCGGCAGCCTATTCATGATTTAGCCTGTAGGTAGGCTTGTTTCGTAATGCAGCTCCTAGCTACAAGTTGATTGCATGCTTGATACTTCAGATGGGAGGGAAGCCTTCTAGTAGCTCATCTAGGAACAGGTCAGCAAACTCTTCTAGTAAGGTTTTTACCTTAGCAAGCAGTTCCTCCTCTTCAGGTCTCATCTCAAAAATTCTTCAAACAAGCAGATAAGTTTATCCTTCGAGTTCCATCTCTCTTATCAGTTCAACTCAGGTCATCACTAAAGCTTCTTTCTTTAGGGTTTGGCTAAGTTAGGATTACATGACCTTTACCTACTCGGTAGTCATAGGACTTAATTTCATCCTCCTACCTTCATGCTCTACAGAACATGTATTCCTCCTTCCATCATATATAACTGCTTGATTAAACATCCATGGTCGTCTAAGTAAAATGTAGGATATACTCATAGGCAGTACATCATAGAGCACTACATCTCGATATTTGCCAATGTAGATCGATACAGACACCTGCTTATTCACCTGTAAGGCTTCTTTATCACTAAGCTAATGAAGCTTGTAAAGTTTTGGGTAGGGCATGGTTAGCAATTTCAACTGTTGGATCATAAAGGTAGAGGTTGCATTGTTGTAGCTCCCATTGTCAATGATTAGCATGTACAATGATTCATTTACCTCGCACCCAATATGGAAGAGATTTTCCCTTTGCTCGTCTTTAGGTACGGAACTAATGCACATCATCCTTCTCAACACTAGAGTGATTAGCATAAAGTTGCCTTCCTCACTGTACATAACTTCTTCCTTAGATAGTTTAATCTATCCATCCTCTTTCAGCTCATCTACTTCTTCATCAATACTGTCGACCTCAATAGTCGACACCTCACTTCGGATCACCATTGTTCTCTTATTTAGACATTGAGTGGCTATGTATCCAAATTTTTGGCATTTAAAACACCTAATCTCAGTCGTCTTCTACTTGAACTTTGGCCCTTCTCATACATCCCCAAGGGTCCCTTCTCAAACTTCCTCAAGGGTTCCTTCCCTTCGTCTCAAGTAGTTTGAGTAGGTTAGGTCTCAACAAATTTACTTGGTTCCACTAGCATAGGTTTACTTAAAACAGTTTGGCTACTGCCTAGTTAGCTAACTAGTGGTCAGAATCTTCTTGTTCAATGCCTTTCTACCCTCTGGGTAGCTTAGATTGCATCATTAAGTGACCTAATTTCCATGGTTTTCAAGATATCTCCGATCTCATATTTTAATCCATTGATGAATCTGGATATCATTCTACATTTAAGCTCACTTACTTTGCATCAGATCATTAGCATCTGGAATCCCTTGACATAAGCTTCAAAAGTCGATTCTCCTTACCTCAGTTCCTATAGCCGTTTGAAGGAATCTTGATGATAGTAGCTTAGCACAAACCTTATCCCCATAACTTTCTTCATTTCATCTCATCTCCTAATTTCTCGTTCTCTTCTCTTTGCCAGGTAGCTTGTAAGTTTTTCCACTACAGGGCAGCATAACTAGTAAATTCCAATACAGCAAGTCTAACCTTTACATTATCCATCACTTTGTAGCATTCAAACTACTTTTCAATCTTATCTACCCAATCCAAATAGTCTTTGGCATCACCACTTCTAGAAAAGCCTGGAATATGCATCCTTAATCCTTCGACTTTAGGGGCTCGTACATTTCATTCTTCAGCTTCATAATACTCCTCTACATCGTCATCTCTTTCTACTTCTTCCTTAATCTCTTTAAGCGCTAGCCTTCGTTTAGCATCCCTAGTAACTCCTTTAGCTCAGGATAGTCGAGTTGGGGCATTAACTCGGCCAAATTGACCATTGCCTCGCTCTTGCTAGTCACGTTCTCTAGTGGGGCTATTTTTAGCTCGTTAACTGCTTCTTGAATGACAGTCACCAAACTAGCTACTAAGTTAGTAAGCCTATCAAAGCAGTCATCCATTAACTGAGCTGTGAAGCTTACTTCTTATCTTTGCCCATGTCGAGTACCACTTTCTTGGTTTCCCAAAGTTCCTTGAAAACTTAAGTTTGACATTGATGATTACTCTACAAAATTGATGTCCAATAATGCCACTCAAAGATCAATTACCAATACTCCAATCACCATGACAATTACACAACAAATGAACAATCAACCACATACTATTTTACGTATCGGAAATAAGGGAAAACACAGCATAAGACACTTATCAACTACAAAACTCTAAGGTTAACAATAGAACTGTTATCACATGAGAGCAATAATAAACCACTCAAAGAATACAATAGTAGAATCCAGCTTCGAACGTAGCCAAACTTTAATACCAAGATGTTACGGGTTCTATGGATGAACACATAGACCTAATATCACGGGTTACCAAAAGGGTAAGTCTAGGCCGTAAGATGGCTCGAAAAATAAATGGTAGTCAAAGGTTGAGTAGGCATTCCTGTATAACAACGATGGATATGATACACCAATGCCTCATATAAGCTCGAGTCATACTTAATATGATGCACAAGTATGGCTGGAAGTCACTCTTTACTAGGCCACACTCAAATAGGCTAGATAAGAGTAGCTCAAAAGTAAGTAAAAGGATAATTAGCTCAAGAGGGAGTAAAAAGTTTAGTGTATTCTTTGTATATATATGCTTACGGCTATTACATTATGTAAGTATTTATAGTACCTAGTTAGGGTAACTCCTAAATTATAGAAAATTAAAGAAATGGATCCCTACTTACTAAACAAAAGGAGAATAATTTACAAAGAAAGCAAGTATTCTTACAAAAGAATATTCTTTGTTAGAAAGGATTACGTACATGCATTTTACGTAGTTCGTAGTCCAAATGACACTACGAGTCGAGTAGGAGTGGCCTTGATTACATCTGGTTAGTGTCAACAATTTGATAGCTTTGATTGCTAGGGTTGGATAAGGGTTGGCTTAAGGATGAATCACAATTAGGATCAACTTTGGATGGTTGGCTTCTGACAATTGTTAGCTCCGCCTCAACACTATGGAGATGGCTGTATCCAGATTTGGTGCTTAGATTGGTGTCTTGTAAAGGGGATGGTTTAGTACGTCGGTTAATCACCTTAACAATCTCTTGGATGGTGTGGAGAGCAAAGTAGCTCAATAAATTGGTCTAGGGTAAACATTGCTCCTCGACACTCAACTCACCTCGGACAACTCAGTGAACCATCTAAGAAAGTCTTAGGCTCGGGAGCTCATGATTGGTTCTTGATCCCTATCAAGAGGTCAATTAAGGTTTAATTTTTATTTCTTTTATTTTCTTCTTTCTTTCTTTTTTCATTTTGAAAAAAGGGGGAGGGATGGGCAAGGGCATAAAAGGGGGGTAAACTAGGTGTAATCTAGTTCATGTGAAATAGGTTAGGGTCGAAAGGCCTTGCAATTAGGTCGAAGCCCATAATAAACACGTAGGTGCTTAGCCCCTACACTCTCTTTTCCAACTAGTGTGTACTTTACACATGCTAAGATAAACGAATGCATACGTGTCACTAGTGCTTGTCTTGAGTTTTTCCTATGAGTTCTATCATTTTCCTTTGCTTTCCTTAGGTTCTCCTTTGTGAAAAAGTAGCTAATGGCTTGTGTTTAAGCTACCTTTTCAGGTAGTTTCCACATGTTTCCACTCAAATTAATTGTTGAATCATGTAGTACACATAGCATACTCCACATTGGAGCCAAACTATTGTATAAAAACATTCATTAAAACGGTTAAATTCATAATTAAAAGCTAGAAAAACACTTACATACCAACTAGTGACTCAACCTTCATTTAGGCTCCTTAATGAAAATCAAAGCTTCTAATCATCATGAATGGCAAGATTGAACTCGAGTAATAATTTTTTTACTAGCAATTATGAGCTTTTCCATATTGAATTGCACATTTAAGATAGGTCAAAGCTTGAGCATTGAAGCTTAGATTTATGGCCATTTCGACACTACATCTTCAATTTGATCTCCAACACTATAAATTGGAGCTTAAACAAGTAGTTCAAGCATCAATCTTCATTCGTCTTCACTCAAAATCACCCTTCTAAGCTCTCTCTCTCTCTTTACCCATTTCGGTTCTATCTTTCTCTAAACCTAAACTTCAAATTGAAGCTCCTTGAATTATCTTAGCACCACCCAATAACTTACTAAAGCTTCAAGCTTTCAAGCAATATCCATTATACTCTTAGCCATGCTCATCAACTCATCTACCACTACTAAAGGGATATGAACAAACTCTAACCTCCACTAAGAAGTAGTATTGCCCATCCCTCTCATGAAGCTACTCTCAAAGTTGAACTCCCTACATCTTAAATCCTGTAGTTATTACCTTGCTTGACTTAAAACCACCACCAACAAACACAACCACACATCCATCATTGTTGTCCAATACCAACCACTACCAAATGGCCATCATTAGTCGTTGCATGAATTCTACACACACCATTCCCAATAAAAACCTCATCAAAACACATTAACCTATTCGAAATCTTGATTAGAGGCCAACCTACAACATTGAATTACCTGTTGTTTGTCATCAACTAGGTACGACTTGAATTTAAAGATTCGACTTAACCTGAAGCGTGCCACTTGAGGAGGATTATTTAGCTACTTTGGAAGGCAAGGACCCATGAAGTGCATACTTCAAGATTCTTTTGACCAAGAATGATGCGGGACATGCAATATGTACTAGAAAGGTGTTTTACTTATAGAAAGGCTAAGAGTTGAACTAAACAAGGACCTTATTTGCCACTACTTGTCCTTACCTAACCACGGTCAGACCTAAATATGGACTTTGTATTGGGGTTATCAAGGACATCTTGAGCAAAAGACTCCATCATGGTAGTCATGGATTGATTCAGTAAGATGGTACACTTTGTGTCATGCAATTAAACTAATGATACTTTAGCTATCTCTTTTCTCTTTTTATAGGAGGTAGTGAAACAACATGGAGTACTAAGGACTTTAGTGTCAAATCGAGATCCCAAGTTCCTAAGCCATTTTTGGAAGATGCTCTAGAACTTCCTAAGGACTAAGTTGTTATTAAGTATGTCTTACAACCTACAGATGGATAGTCAAATTGAGTTCATCAATCAAACATTAGGCACCTTGCTTCGAGTTGCAATTTGAAGGAACCATGCTGATTAGGACCTATGCTTACCTAAAATTGAGTTTGCCTAAGATAGGACTTTCTATAATGTCACCGAAAAGTTACCCTTGGAGGTTGCACATGGATCTAACCTTAAGCTTCCACTTGACCAGATCTCCTTACCTAGTCAACTCAAAGATCAATAAGTTTGCTTAGAGAACAAAAGACATTCGAGTAATGCACCAAAAGGTCATGGACCACCTAACTTGAGCTGCTTCTAAGCTTGAGAGAAGAGGTCGAGGATAAAAGGTTAGAGAATTCTAATCTAACAATCTAGTATGGATACATCTCAACAAGTATCAATTCCCTAATCTAAGGAAAAGCAAGTTGTCCCCACATGCAGATGGACCATTTAGAGTATTTGAGAAGATCAACTTTAATGCTTGTAGAGTAGACCTACCAAAGTAATATGGAGTCTCTAACTCCTTCAGCATTGCTAACCTTAGCCCATACTTCCTTAAGGATAAGCTACCTAAAGTTGACTAAGATTTGATCCCAAATCTTAAACAACCTAGAGGGAATGATAACATTCAAGGACCAATCACGCGATCTTGAACGTAAGGACTTACTATCCTAATACGCTAAGCTATGTAGAAGGACTTGACCTTAGAAGAAGTTGAGTTTGTCTAAGCTAACCTGATATGTTTCCTAAGCTCTTCCAAGCAGATCACAATCTCTCGGGTAGAGGAAGTTCCTATAGAAACTAATAACTCTTATCAATGCTAAGACTTGAGCTCTTATGATCTCGAGTTATCAGATGCTCGAGCCTACATTAGCCCAATACCAAGTCGACCTGTTGAAGTTGAGATCCCAAGTTCCAATAATCCGGTTCCATTTAAGTTCCAAAGCAGCCATGTTGTTGTCCTAATGCTGACCCGATCAACTTTACCCTACATTCACTACCCGCTTTAACGACAAATTGAGAGGCTAACACATATCTGACCTTCTAACATCTATAATATCCTTATAGAGGATATTCCTTTTTGTTTTATTTACAGGTTTTCCCTCATATAATATATATTTTCCATTTCTAGTTAGAATCTTTTTGGTAGTTTATAGTAACTTAGGACTTACCCTAATAAGAGCATATAAATACCCCTTAATTGTAATGGCTACATTCTCTTAGAATATCATAATAGAATTTTCATTATTTTTCTTCTTGTGCTTATGTATATTGTTGACTATAGATACCCATGTCTAGAAGCACTCTTTTCTAGCCCATTTGTGAGTATGGACTAGTGGCAAGTGGCCTTATGCCTCATATGTATGCCATATCAAATGTGTTTCAGGCTCGTATAAGGTGTTAGTATGTAACATCCTTCATTGATGTACGAGAAACCATCTTAAAACCATGACTATCAGTTGGTCTTTAAACCATCTTACGATTTAGACCTATCCCCTAATTCATGTGATACTACTGGTCATGTATCCATCCATGTTAGTATTTGTATCATGGGTCTCTCCTATTATGATGAACAGATCTATGATCATATCAACTCGAGTATGAGGCCTAATAAGCCTAAATAGTGGTTACCCCACAACACTCAAAGCTTACACAATGACCCCCTCGAACCTAAGGCTTCTTAGGTCCAATTTCAACTTATTCTAGCATAAATCATGATGCTTTTCAAAAAGACATCCCCTAAAAAAGAATACTTGGCCCGTTAGGCCTTTAGTTCCAATAAGCTTAGAAAATCTAAGCCAGAGAAAAGCACAAATATATAGAAAACAGACAAATTAATAATAGATTAAAAATACAAATATATATAGAAATGAAAAGCCTAATTTAAACAAAATCATAAGTTTTTAAGGGTATTTTAAACATTAAAGCCTAATTTGATATTTTAATATAACTAGCCTACTAAGCTATCCTAAGTGGAGTTGCTAATCTATTAAACCTAAAATTTGATTTTCTATTTTTCTTAACTTAGTTTAAACTAAACCATGTGTCTATTTAGTTTAAATTAGTTTAAACCCTCGACAAAATCTAAGAAAAGATGGTTTGTTTTGGTTTTTGAAAACTAAAGTCACCAGATGATCAAATCAGAAAAAAAAAATGAGTAAATTAAATCCAATTAGTCAAATCGATTTTAATTTAATTACTAGTCTACATCTTGAAAATCTATTGAAAAAGTTTTAAGAAACTAGAAAAAATTGCAATCAAGTGGAGATCTATTAAAATTGAAAGGTTACCGTATTAAAACAATAAATTGGGCCTTAACTTTGAAAACTGAAAGGAAGCAATTTTTTATTATTTTGATTTTTTTTTTGTACTTTTCAAAGTTTTTTTAAAGAAAAGAAAGGGAAAAAAAAACTTTTTTTTTTATCGCTACCCCCTAGGTGTTTACTTAAATACTATTCAAAATCAGATTGCCATAATTTTTTTTTTATTGAAAAACTTTAGTGGTTTGGTCCTTTTGATTTTAAAAAGCCAATCGGATGTATAACCTTAGCTAGCTTATTTATTTCGAAAAAATCCTAGAAAAATCCACCATTCCTCAATTTTTGAAAACTCATTTTTTTTTTCTCTCTCTATTGTTTTGGAAAAACATCTTTCTAAGTGACAAAATTTTTAATTTTATTATAATTTAAAAAAAACTATGTTGTTAAATTTTTCAAACAAAATAATGATTTATTTTTCTTAAAACCTTTTTTTAGGATTTAAGAAAAAAAAGAAAGAAAGCCAAACAAAAAAGAAAGCACTTTTATTTTTATTTTTATTTATTTGATATAATTTATTATGAGTAAAGTCCAATTTTAATTACGTTTTCTTTTTGGAAAAAGATCTATTGATTTTTACACTTGAGAAAACATTCATCTTTTTATTTTTCTTTTTTGGAAGTCTACCATCCTAAATCATTAACATAGAAAAGAAATAAATTCCAAGAAAAAAATTAATCTCCTTTTTGTTTTTTTGACAAGCACTAAAGTCCTATTTTTCTAAAAATGTGATTTTTAAAAACATTTATTTATTTATTTATATACTTATTTTTCTTATTCAATAAGTGGGCCATACCAATCTTAAGGGTGATAGTTACCTCACAACATTTGTTAGGACTATCTAATGCCTTTAATTTATTTACTATTTCTATTTTTTTATTTTTTCATTTTTTATTATATCTTTTTTATTGTTATTATTTTATTAAATGAGGCTTTACTCATCCCTAGAGGTGGTCATCCCATAACAACTAGGGATATACATACCCTCATCTTAAATTAATTATACTAACAAAGACAACTAAATAGGATAAAAGTGAAAAGAAAGGAATTAAAAATAAAATATAATAAAATAAATGAAAAACAAAACAGAATAAAACAAATAAAAAGAAAAAGGAGGGAAAAGAAAACTGGGTTGAATCAAATCTAGATGCAAGTTAACGGGGTGGATCTAGATTAAGCATAGGGCAAGTTGTAGATCTTAGATCAGGTCATACTTAAGGAATAAGAAGACTAATGGGTTGGTTTGGTTCTAAGTGATCCATATGTCAAAATGAGTAGGTAGGGACAATTCTATTGGTTTTTTGAAGTAAAAAATGCCGATGGTGGTGGTGCCTTTGCTTAAAAAAATGGTTTGAAGGTAGTGAAGTAGTAGCTATTTAGCCTAAAGAGAGAAAGAGACCATGGAGCTTGAGCTGTAGCTATTCAAGGTGACTTAGGAGTAGTTTCCTAAGTTTTCGACTATGAGAAACTCGATGGTGACTTTGATTTTGCATGAAAACCACTATAGAGTGGTGGTTTTTAAAAAGAAAGTCACACAAGAGAGAGAAACTCTATTAGGGAGCTACTACAAACACTTTTGAATTATTTGTCATGCCAAAACATGCTTAGCAAGGTCCTATTTATAGGTATAAAGCACAAATCGAAGATGGGAAGCATCGATTTTACACGTATGGATGAGTTAACGCTTGACCATGCAAATCTTTGATTGAGTGTATTTTCTTTTTTCATTATAATTTTGCTAATTTATTGATGATTGCACACATTCTAAATATTGAGTTGCTATTTCGAAGCTTAAAAACTTCGAATCATGCTTAGAATAGCAATATTTGCAAGCTCAAACTTGATGCATTTTTTTTTTTTGGACATCCCTTGATATTTTAGCTCGAAATTAACCCCCCAAATGAATGAATTTAAATGAGTAATGTGTATCAATTCAAACTTTATTGTGTCAACATCATAAAAATGCAAAGTTTTGGCATGATTTTTAACACAAAATATGAAGAAAATTGGCCAAAAAAGGGGGTCTTTGTTTGTTTCTTTTTTTTCCCTTTAGAATCATAATCTCTTGAAGTTGTAGCCATGGCAATTGTCATGTGCAAAGTTCTTGGCAAGTGCATGAGTGACATATACTATGAAAAATAAAGAACAAGTTGTGCCTAACTTGATATGAACTCAATACCTCTATGCTCCGTTGTTCATAGTCTATACTTCTAATCACTAAGTCATGCTTGGTTCTTGTTCAAGATTCACAAAACATAATATTTATCTTACCCTATGGTCTATTATATAAAAGGCCAAATGAACTTTGGTCCTTAAGGAATTGGCTCAAGCCTTTCGAATCCTGAAAAACTAAAAAGCCCCAAAAAAGAGACCCATTAACCTTTATTTTCCTAAAATCCTCTATTTTGTTTTTTTTTTCATATTTTTTTTTCGTATTTTCTCCATTTTTCTTTTTTTTTTCATTTTATAGTTTTTTCATTCTTTTTATTTTTTATATTAAGTTCGTTTCTTTATTATTTGAAAAATAGAATAAAGGGGAGCAAAAATGAGGTATCTACAATACCCTTTTTGCTTTTCTCTATTTACTTTGACATCACGTTATTAAGATTGGAATTTCTCACCATTGTTGTCATTTATATTTTTCTTGTTGCCATTATGACTTTTTCTATGACAAGTCATTTTTACAAATACTTACTATAAGTATATGTTGTATACTTTACTATGATGAGTCATTTTTACAAATACCACATTTGAAATGACTTGAGCTTTATTATGATGAGTTAAGTTTAATTTGTAATCATTAGATTGTTGTTAATATTTCCGTAACCATTGCAGTTTCTTGTGTAATTTATTAGGTTGAATATCAAACAAACATTTTTTCCCTCGGACAAAAGTAAACCTTATCCTTAAGGGACAAATTGGGATACATAGTCTTAATATGCACTATATCTTCCCATGCAAGATAGTTCTATATTAAGCAATCCCATTCAACTATGAAGTGTTGGGTTTATTATTAACAATAAACCATACATGCTTATTTGTGTTATTAATGATAATTGTGTAATAAGACCATCATATTAAATAAAGTCCACATAAAATGATCTAATAAGGTTATGAACTTTAAGACATTGAACTAAGCATGGGTTAATATGTATGGAGACCAAAAATATCATTTCCAATTTTATGGTAGGATAACTTGAAAATAATAAAAAGTTAACAAGTAATTAGCTTATGAAATATATATATATTTATATGAACATGTATATGATCTTCGTCCTTAAGTCACACTTATTGTTCTTTTCTTTATAGCTCTTCATCATTAGAAAGAACAAGATAATAAAATCTCTAAGGAAGGCATGATTGACTTGCAAGAACAACCATTAATCAAGGTTTGTAAGTGTCTTCAATCATGGATTCAAGTATGCTTCTACACTTTCTGTTCAATGTTTGTGTCCTAATTTTACCCATGTTTTCAGTATGTTGGATTGGAATATTTAATTCCAACAAATGGCATCAGAGCAAGCATGTATGAGACTAAAATCTTTAAGTTATTAAAAGTATTAATCTATGAGAATATGAGGTTTTCCCTAATCCTTAGGTGTAGTGTTTCTATAGAATTGCACAAATTAAATAAAAATGATTAAGGTTTTTAAAATTATATGGATTTGATTTTACAATCTTCCATTTAAAATCTTATAAATGCTTATTTCAATATATTATAAAGAAGATTTCATCTTGAAAGAGTTTATTGTTGTTAGTTTAGCCTTGATTTTTGATAAATTTTAGTATTTCATTGAAAATTAGCATTTCAAAATTCAAAATTTTGGAAAAGCAATTCATGTTAGGAAATATGCCTAAAGAGTACGATCATACTCAAGGTTGTGTAACTCTCTAGTTTAAGGTTGCCATGGATACATAGAAACACAACCACATTTCATCAAGTGTGTAGGCATATTAGTCAAAATGGGGAAGGTATATGGGCTTGTTATGCCTATGTATCTCACAACTAGAAGGGAAAACATGGGTAGGTTAAGCATATTGGTGGAAGCATAGACATATTCAAGCCATGTTGTTCTTTGGTTTAAGAAGATGTTAGGTACATGGCTAAAGAAGATGACCTTATTTAAGTCATGTTTCTCTATAGAATGGGAATATGTAATGTATACTTTCACAAACACGACCATGCTCAAGGGTTCATACCCCTCTAGCTTAAGAATAAGAAGAATGAAGCTAAAATAGGGTAGTGTTCTATCTTGTGCATCCCTTTAGTTTTAATAAAAAAATAAAACAATATTTTAGGTAATTAAATCTAAATTTTGGCAATTGCTTGTTTTGAATAAATAGAAAAGGTTTTCCATATGTGAATCATGAGGATATTAGTTAGCTTAAAGTTTGATATTACACCGATTTACATGTATACATATGGTGTTAAATTTGTGATTGTTATTAAGTTCTCCTTAAGAGTAGTTAATTGGTCTAAAGGGAAGATTAACTATTTGATAGGAATTTATTATTAGTATTTAATCACTAATACAAGATTACCACTTGCAAGTTGATATTTTTGTATAAAGGCTAGATATCAATGTAGTCTAACATATCTTGTGATGAGCCTTGCCATTATTTGAATTATGATTTATATGTTTTAGTGTATATGAGTTTAATTTTGTTCTATTTGTTTAATTCTCAATTCGATCACTAATGCTACAAATATCTTTGCTACATTAGTTTCACTCTTATGCTAAATGTCACTAATTTTAAGATATGGTAGGAGAATGTAATGATTGTTCTCGAGAGTCATAGACCTAAACTTAGCATTTAGGAAAATCGCCCTCTCACTACTATTGACAAAAGTACCTTTGATGGAAAGAGGGAGATGTAAAGATAGGAGCAATCAAATTGCATAAATCTCATGGTCATGAAGCATACCATTCTAAAAGCATTCAAGGGCTCTATATCTAACAATAAAAATATAGCTAAGAAATATCTTGAGAATCTAGAGAAGAGGTTTGCTAGGAATGAAAAGGCTGAAACTAATGCATTCCTAGCAAAACTCATCTCAATGAGGTATAAAAGAAAAGTTAGCATAAGGAAATACATCGTGGAGATGTCTCACATTACTTCAAAACATACGATGCTAAGATTGGATTTATCTGAGGACTTATTAGTGTGCTTCATTTTGAATCTCTTCCAACATAGCTTAGCTAGTTTAAGGTGAGTTATAACTGTCAAAAGGACTCATTGTCCCTTAATGAGTTATTCTCAAACTGTGTACAAGAAGTGGAGAGACTAAACCATGAAGAAAGCTAAAACTAGTCTCTTAGTCACAACATCTAATGACAAAGGTTAAGAAAAGGAAGAAGGGCAAGGAGACTATAGTATGGGCTCTACAAAAGAAGCAACACATGGAACAAGCTAAGGGTGCTTGTTTCTTTTATGGTGCAAAATGCTTCTCAATTTTGCTTGTTTTGAGGTTAATTTGAGTTTAATACGCATGGTAGCTAAATTCATGTGAAATAACTCACAGTAATGCATTTATGTAAGGTTGCCTAGGTTGCCAAAAGCCTAGTAATAGTGAACAATACATCTACTTTAGCAATGGCAAGTCATTTGAGGCCAAGGCAATAGGGATTTTTAGATTATTCCTAATGACTAATTATTATTTGGATCTAAATGAGACTTTTATTATACTATCTTTCGGATGAAATTTGGTTTCCATTGTCACATTGGATAGATTTAGTTATACTTGTTCATTTTACAATAGCCAATTTTGTCTTTTTCATTATTCAAAATTAGTTGCTACTGGATCCTTACCTTATAGTTATAATCTATATTCATTTGGTACAGTTACCTTTATAATCAATCCTTGCATTTTGATAAACAAAACTTAAACTGTAAATTATTTGATGAGAATTCGCTTTATTGTAGCACAAGAGATTTGATCACATCTCTAAAAGAAGAATGGAATGACTTGTTTCGAGTGATATACTCGATCCCCTTGATATTAAAAGCTTTGATATATGTATTAATTGTATAAAGGGGAAATAAACAAATGTTATAAGATTCAATGCCAATGGGCCCACAGACATCTTATAACTAGTCTATATAGATATTTATGGACCATTCCATATGGCTTCTTATGGAATGGACAACAGTAATTTATAAAGTTCATAGATGATTTCTCATGAATGGCTACTTTATCTCATTCATGAGAAATCTCAATCACTAGATGTGTTTAAGAATTATAAGGTTAAATTTGAAAATAACTTGACATAATGATTAAAATTGTCGAATCTAACCATGGTGATGAATATTATGGTAGATATGATAAATTCGGACAACGTTTAGGACCATTTGCTAAATTCCTTAAGGGACATAACAACGTCCCATAATAGAAATCTTATATTTTATATATCCATACAATTTAGTCCTTAGGTTTCTAGATGACACTTGCATCCTATGTATTACTACAGTTGCTAGTACAGAGTTAGCTAATGTTTATTCCCCAAATACCATCATTTCTGCTTCTTTGGGAAAAGAACATGTATGCCATGAATGGTATTGCTAAAAGATGAAACAGAAGGCTTATGGTATTGTAAGGAGTATGATTAGTCATCTCACCTTACCATAATCACTTTGGAGAGACATTGAAAATTGCAGCATACTTACTTAATAGAGTAACAATAAAATTGTTGGTCCCCTATAAAATATCAAAAGGAGAGATGAATTGATATTTTTAAACTTTTGAAAACTTTTTCCATATAAGAAAAATAAAATTACCCCTCTTAACAACTTATAATGGTGAACGGTATTTTAATAATTCAATACACAACAATTAATAAACCAAATTAAAAGAATAAGGAAGGAGAATCTCAAGTTGAGATTTTATAAAGCTTCGGCCTATTACCTACTGCTCTCTTCCAACTCCACTATTGGGGACCCAATCTACTGCATCGATGTTGTTCCACTTAATCTACTAAATCAAATCATAACAAGATTACAAGTACTCATTACATATGGACTTTATAATACTCTGCTCTATCTATCTAGCCTCTTAACAATCTAGGCTAATACAGAACTACAGAGTGCAAATATACTTGTCTTAATACTCAAACAACAAATAAGAATTACAAATTACAAGTGAGAACAACAGTATAAATCTCAATTAATTTTGCTTAAGAGAAAAAAAGATGAATGTTGAATAATTTGCATTGGTAAAACTTTCTGAAGAAGTATATAAAGAACTTTCTATGGCTTTTTAGAAGGTATAAACTGATCTTGATTTTTTTGTTTTTCGAGAGATTTTTCTAGAGTAGTATCTAGACATTTTGAATCCTTTTTCTTTTATATAGAAATCTTCCAATGACTAATTTGTTGAAGATTATTTTTATTTTCATATTTATCTAACTGTTAAATTGTTAAAGATAATCCTTGGATATTTTTTAGAGGATCTTGATCATTTGAATTTCAAAAACAACTCTCCTTATCTTTCTTTAATTGGATAACTTTCAATCGATGACCACCAGATTAGCTTCTAATTTGAAATTTGTTGAGGAGATCTATTGCTTTATCAGCAACTTCCAAATAAGTCTCGTATTAAAAATTTGTAATTCCTCAAAATCTATATTAAACTTATCATTATCCATTCTTGTGCATATCTTAATTTATCCAAATAATTTTTTCTTAAAAAAAAAATCCTCATGGTTCTTAATTCCATCTTAAGTGAAATAGGATTAAATGTATTTTCCTAATACACTTAATCTAGTGGAGCTAGGCCTTGAAAAATTCAAATTTGATTTAAAGCTATTTTTAATATCATACTTCCAAACTTACTTTTTGAATAACCTTTTGAAGAATACTAGCCTTTTGTTTCTGAAGTTTCTGAATAAGCTTCTAAAGTACTATACTAATTCTTCTTATAAAAGCTTTTGAAATACTTTCTGAAAGAATTTTAGAATATTCCCTTTTTCAATCAAGTTAGACCTTTTGAATACAACTTAGTCTTGCAGAATTAAACTTTCTTGGAATCCTTCTAAATGTTTGCATTCTTAATGATTCATTAGCATTTAACCCTTTTTGTTATCACCAAAATATGTGAGAAATATCTAACATTCTCCTCCTTTTTTATGATAACAAAAACATTATTATAAAACGAGAACGTAAAAAAAAAATTTAAAAATAAAAAAAAAAATTCATTATGTCATACAATGTGTGGACCACAACTATTTTTTATTTTTCTCTCCCCCCTTTTTGTTATCATTCTTAATAAACTCCCCCTTAATCTTTATAAAATGTGTAGAATGAGAAAAACATAAAAGACATAAAAGATCAAATTGCATTGATTTTAGGAAATATCACAATCAAGTTTAGAGATAACAACAAGTCCGTAGGAGGACTAAAACAAAATTTCTTAACAAAGTCAAAACTAAAATATTGGAAACAAAAACAATCATTTCTTTGATTTCTTTGATTTCTTAGTTTTCTTCCTAGCACATAATTTGAATCTGCTAGAATACGTTGGAAGAGCTTTGCTAGGAAATGGAGTAGCTTCAGAAGATGTTACAATAGATGAAGTAGGTTGGTTGCTTTTGTCAAATGATGGTGTGTTCTATACAGGAGCAGATGGAGAAATTTCTTTAGTGGAAGCCATAGATATAGTTTCACTCTAGCCTTTAGGAGGTGTTTGTTCTTTAGGATTAAGAACAAGAGTAGCAATTTGAGGTAACTTGTCGAAAGATTGTGGAGAAATGACAAGGTTCTTTTTCAAAGTTGGAAGAGGAATGGAAACAGTCCAATCTATCGGTTGAGTAAAATCAACAGGAAGATCAGGTTCAGGTGGTGTGAAGGGAGTGTTTGAAACAGGAACTGATGGTTCAGATGGTGTGAGGTAAGGATTAGAGATAGGGACAGAAGGTTCATATGGTTCAACTGGTTGAGTTTGTGTACGGTGATTAGATGGTTTAGCAAAATGAACTGGGTTATCAATTGTTAGATTTGATTTAGTAATAGTTTCCTTGACTTAAGCTTTAAATAAATCTTTCATTCCAGTAATCTAATCCCTAACAATCTTCCCTACAACTTCCTTGATTCCTTTAGAAAGTTATTCAACAATGGCTAAGCTTTCCCCTTGTTTGTAGTGGATAAGCTGAAATTTCGTAGCTTCTGAATCACAATTTGAAGCAGACCCAATTGGTTCCTAAATTCAATGTTACCTGATCTTCTAATCACCTTCCCTTTTCTTTTTGGTTCCTTTGTAGCTAGCTCCTTTCTTCTCTTCCTTTTCTTTTCATTTGCTTTTTCTTCAATAATAATGGTCCTTCTTTTTAGATTTGAGGGATGAACAAAGATTCCTCCATTATGTGAATTTCAAAGCTTATCATTCACATAAATTCCCATCATTTTAAAAATTCTTTCACTAAGTCTAATAGGAGAAAAAAGACAATTTGTTTCTCCTAGAAGTTTTAACTTCTTGAAACTAAAAAGAGCTATCAACGTATTTCCATATGGTGCCACATATGTTGCTTCATTAATTTCACAACAACTACTTATCTTTTCCCTAACATTGCTAAAATCACTAATGCATCCTCCCAAGTTATAAAGGTTGCACTACCCTTCCTAGGTAACATAAAAGAGTTAACAAATTTACATAGAATTCTAACTAATAATTCAAACTTAGTACTAAAGATGTCCCTTCTTGTTCCTAACTCTATCATTTAGTTCAATGAATAAATTCTCCTTTGTCAACTGTCCTAAGCTCTCTTGATCATTCATTTCTTTAATGCTAAAGCATTTCAGAATGTCCTTTGTGATTTGTATCTTCTGTCCTAATACAATTGACCTCCAGACTTCCTATTTTTTACTATCAAGCTTCCTATAAAATTCATCTATCAATTCTTCATGTATCACTCCACACAAATTAACTAGACCATTTAAACCCAATTTATTTAGATAATCTTTCCAGTAAAAACCGTTCTTCTCAAAGTATTATAGTTCTACATAAAATGAATCTTTAATGAAAAGATTTTACCTCTTACAATATACTGCTTCTTGGATTTTTTATCAAATCAATAGCATTAGTATTATCACATTTTATGGGAATATTTTTACAATTTATTCCGCAGTCATCTAATTATTGTTTTAACCAAAGTATCAATATACAATAATTTTCAATAGATACATATTCAACTTCTGCAATTGGAGCAACTAAATTTTGTTTCTTAAAAGACCAAGAAACTAACTTATCTCCTAAAAACTAACATGTTTTTGAAGTACTCTTCCTTTCTACTTTGCAACCTGCATAGTCAATATCAAATATCTTATAAGATAAAAATTTTGACTCTTAGGATACTAAATTCCCAATTTTATAGTGCTTTTTATATATTTAAAGATCTTTTTAGCTATAGTTAAGTGTGTTTCAGTTGGTGAACTTTGAAATCTAGCACATACACAAGTACTGAACAAAATATCAGGGCGTAAAGCAGTTAAATATAATAAAGATCCAATTAAGCTTTCATAGAGTTTTTCATTTACCTTTTTACCATTACCAGTGATGTCAAGTTTGGTTAAGGTACTCATAGGTATTGAAGAATCCTTGGAATTCTCAAAACCAAAATTCTTCAATATTTCATTCTCTGATTGTTGAATTTGTAATCCCAAGAAAAAGTTTAATTCACTCATGAGTAACATCTCAAATTCTACTTGCATTAAACTTGAAAATTCTTAGCAATATATTTTATTAGTTGCACTAAAAACAATGTCATCAATATAGATTTGTATAACTAGCATATCTTTTCCTTAATGTTTCATGAAGAGTGTAGTGTCTATTTTTCCTCTTTGAAAGTCATTTTTAATCAAGAATTGACTTAATATATCACACTAAGCACAATGAGCTTATTTAAGTCCATACAAAGCCTTTTTTAACTTAAACACATGATCTTATTTGAAGATCATTTGAAGGGATCTTCAAATCTAGGGGGTTGATTAACATATACTTCTTCTTTTATTAAACCATTTACAAAAGCACTTTTCACATCTATATGATAAAACTTAAAATTTTTAAAACAAGCAAAAGAAAGTAACAATCTCATAGCTTCCAATCTAGCAATAAGATCATAAGTTTTATCATAGTTTATTCCTTCTTCCTATGAATAACCTTTAGCCACTAACCGTGCTTTGTTTTTGATTCCATGCTCATCCAGTTTGTTTTGAAATACCCATTTAGTTCTAATGATTGACTAGTTTTTAGGTCTTGGAACTAGACTCCAAACTTGATTTCTCTGAAATTATCTAAGTTCTTCTTGCATAGCTAAGATCAAGTTACTATCATTTAAAGCTAAGTGAGGTTCAATTTTAGATATAAGAGCAAAATGATTTTCAAAATCCTGTATGCTTGATCTTGTTCTTATTCCTGATCTAACATTACCAATTATGAGCTCAAGAGGATGATCAAATTTAAATTTTAAAGTTGATGGTGGAGTATGAAAGTGTTTAGAACCTTCTGACTTACCTTCTAGATGTTTTTCAACAAACCTGGTATTAACTTTTGAAGTAACTTCTGATTCAGGTTTTGTTTTGGATTCATCCAGCATCCTTAAAGCTTCTAAAGGAGGTTCTCTCTTTGCTTCTAAATTAGGGCGCATTGCATTCTTTTTGTTTGAAACAAATGGATTTTCATCGTTTAATTCTTCATCGACTATTTCTTCAATAAATTTGACATGATTCTTCTATAACTTTTGTTTCTTTATTGTATACTCGGTATGCTTTGGAGTTCAGAGAGTAGCCTAAAAAGATGACTTCATCTACTCTCTGTTCAAATTTTCCCAAAATTTTTCCTATTTTCTTAACAAACCACTTACAACTGAATGTATAAAAATATGAAACAATAGGTTTCCTTCCTTCATAGATCTCATAGATAGTTTTACTTGTCAAGGGTCTTACATATACTTAATTAGTGATATAACAAGCTACCGAAGCAGCTTCTGCCTAGAAATGATCAGCTATATTGCTTTCATTAAGTAGAGTTCTTGTTATTTCCTTGATAGTCTTATTTTTGCATTTAACTACTCCATTTTGTTGTGGAGTATAGGGTATAGAAAAATTATGAGTAATACCTTTATCTTCACAAAACAAAATAAAATATGAGTTTTCAAATTCCTTGCCATTCTCAATTTATAAGCTGATGATGGAGAGGCCTTTCTCATTTTCAACTCTTTTTGAAAATATTTCAAAACTTTTAAAAGTATCACTTTTATGATGCAAAAATAAGATCTAAGTAAACCTAAAGAAATCATCTACTCTAACAAGTCAATGTTTATTTCTTCCTAAACTTAGAGTACGAGTTGGACCAAAAAGATCTAAAGCAATAGTTCTAAAGGTCTTTGAGTAGAGATAACTCTCTTACTCTTATGAGAAGATGAATTTATTTTATTCTTAAGACAAGCAACATGATGAATATTGTCAAGAGTATGTAATTTTGGCGATCCTTCAATTAAGTTCTTTTTAGACAAATTCTTCATTTGTTAAAAGTTCACATGTCCTAGTCTTTTATGCTAAAGCATAGCATTATTATTTACTGAAATAAAATAGCTTTTAGATGGTACTATAGAAGGTTTAATTAGATATACATTCTTCTTTCTAAAACCTTCGAATAGCTTAAAACCTTCCTTGTTAAACCTTACACATTTATTATGTTCAAAAACTATTCTATACCCTTTATCATACAACTGACTTATACTTAATGAGTTATGTTTCAATCCTTCAGCTAGTAACACATTTTCAATTGAATGAGGTACCAAACCAATTAATCCTATCGCAATTATTTTACCTCTACCATTGTCACCAAATTCCACATAACTATCTTCCTTCCATTCTAGATTTGTCAACAATGAAGTGTCACCGATCATGTGTCTTCAATATTCGCTGTTAAGATACCATGTTCTTTTTATCTTTGCTTTGTAGTCTTACATACATTAAAGCATTATCAAATCTATTTACGAACCTAATGAAGCTTGGGTCTATGGGAATTTAAGCTCGTGTTTTGAATTGAACATCGGTTATTGTTGAGCTTATATTTTTTTGTAAAAACAATATTTCTCTATATGACCTATTTTATTACAATGGAAATAAGCATAAGGTTTCTACTCAGTATACTTGTTACTTACCAGTTTCCTTTGGTTTGGATTCTTTCTAAAATACCCTCTATTGAACCTTTTATTAAACGCTCTAAAAGGATACTTGTTGTTTTGAGAGAACCTTCTATTGTATTTTCTGATAGGTTCAAATGATTTATTGTTTTCCCTATCTTTAATCATTTCTTGATTTTCATCTTTTGATTTAACAAAAACTATTTTGTCTTTTGTTTTAGATGTTTCTCCATATTTGAAACCTAGTTTAGATTTTGAATTATCCATCCTTTGGCTAGAAATCAATAATTGTAGTTTCTTTTCACTTTCATAAAACTTATGAAAGGAATTCTTAATTTCTTCTTTTAGAATTAGATTTTCATTAACTAAAGCTTTATGGGCAATATGCAATCCTTCGAAATCATTTTCATCTACTAGCAACTTATTAGCTTGATAAGTGCATGCTTTTCGGTTTTCAATGTTTTAACATTAGATTTAAGCTTAGATATTTTATTGCTTGACTTGGAAAGACCTTTGAGGAGTTTGTTAATTTTGGCACATATATCGTTAGGTACTTCTAAATCAAAATCAAAATTAGTTTCAGAATCAATCTCAAAAAGTGCCATAAGACATAGATTAGCTTCCTTACATTCTTTTAAACCTTTCGATTCAATTTCTAAATCTTCCAGTTCACTTTATGTTGCCATCAAAGATTTACGTTTCTTCTTGAATTTCTCCATTTTCTTAATTAACATAGGACATTCATATTTGATATGCCTAGGCTTCTTGTATTCATAGCAAATAATCTCCTTTTTGACCGTCTTCTCTTCTTTTTCTTTGATTGCCTTTCTTGTATCAATAGACCGATTTTTATTAGTAGTAAATCTTTTAGTAAACGTTTTCTTACCCTTTTTCTTGAGCCATTTATTGAGCTTTCTAGCTAGAAGTATCATGTCCTCATCTTCTTCTTCAGATTAATCTTTTCCTTCTAAATCAGTATTTGTTTCTTTGGCCTTAAAGGCTACGGTCTTCTTCCTTGTGTCTTCTGAAGTACTTTTTGATTTGAGAAAATCAGTTTCATATGCCATGAGCTTGCTACATAGTTGACTTAGAGTTAATGTCTTTAGATCACAAGCTTCTTCTATGGGAGTTTTCTTTGCATTCCAAATTTTGGAAAGAATCCTTAGCATCTTGCGTATCATGTCTGCATCACTAATAATTTTGCTAAGAGAAGACAATTCATTAGTTATAGGAGTAAATCTATTGCAAGGGTCTTGATTTCTTTACCAAGGAGAATTGAAAGTGTTTCACATTGTTGAACCAATAAATTGATTCTTGTGTCTTTGATGGTTTATGTGCCTTCATAGGCTTGCACCAAAGTATCCTAAATGTCTTTAGTTGTTTCATAAGAAGCAGTTAGATAAAATTGTAATCGTGCAATAGTACTCAACAATAAATTCTTAGCCTTTGAATTGAGTTCGACTTTGGTGATATCATCTCTTAATGTAACGATCTTTGGAACTTTGAGATCTCTTGTAGAAATAATTTACCAAGCCTCATAATCTAATGCCTTTACATAAGTCTCCATCCTGAATTTTCAATAAGGAAAGTTAGTTTCATAAAAAAATGGTGCCTTGGCAGGCTAAACTGTTAAACTACCACTTGATTCACTTATGAACTTAAACTATAAAGATGTCCGAGCGAGGCTCTAATATCAATTGTTGGTCTCGTATAAGATATCAAGAAAGGGCGGTGAATTGATATCTTTAAACTTTTGAAAACTTTTTTGATATAAGAAAAATAAAATTACCCCTCTTAACAACTTATAATGGTGAACAGTGGTATTTTAATAATTCAACATACAACAATTAATAAACCAAGTTAAAAGAGTAAGGAAGAAGAATATTAAGTTGAGATTTTATAGAGCTTTAGCTTTCTACCTACAACTTTCTTCTAGCTCCACTACTGAGGACCCGATCTACTTCACCAGTACCGTTTCACTTGATCCACTAAATCAAATCATAATAAGATTATAAGTACTCGTCACACCTAGACTTTACAACACTCTGCTTTGCTTATCTAGCCTGTTAACAATCTAAGCTAATATAGAACTATAAAGTAAAAATGTACTTATCTCAACACTCAAACAATATATAAGAATTACAAATTACAAGTGAGAAAAATAATATAAATCTTAATTAATTTCACTCAAGAGAAAAAATGACGAATGTTGAATAATTTGCTTCGGTGGAACTTTCTGAAGAAGTATTTGAAGAACTTTTTATGACTTTCTAGAAGGAATAAACTAATCTCGATCTTTTTTTATTTTTGAGAGATTTTTCCAAAGTGATATCTAGACATTTTGAATCCTTTCTCTTTTATATAGAAATCTTCCAACACCTAATTTGTTGAAGATTATCTTTATTTTGATGTTTATCCAACCATTAGATTATTAAAGATAATCCATGGATATTTTTGAGAGGATCTTAGTGATTTGAATTTCAAAAACAACTCTCCTTATCTTTCTTCAACTGGATAACTTTCGATCAGTAACCACTAGATCAGTTTTTGATTTGAAATTGTCGAGGAGATATGCTGCTTTATCAACAACTTCCGGATAAGCCTCATATTCAAAATTTATAATTCCACAAAATCCGTATCAACCTTATCCTTATCCTTATCAATTCTTATGCATATCTTAATTTATCCAAATATATTTTCTCTTGAAAAAATCCTCATAGATCTTAATTCCATCTTGAGTGAAATGGGATTAAATGTATTTTCCTAATACACTCAATCTAATAAAGCTAGACCTTGAATAATTCGAATCTGATTTAAAGCTATTTTCAATATCATACTTCTAAACTTACTTTCTGAACTACCTTTTGAAGAATATTAGCCTTTTGTTTCTAAAGTTTTTGAAGTGCTTTACTAATTCTTCTTATAAAAGGTTCTAAAATACTTTCTAAAAGAATTTTAGAATATTCCATTTTTCAATCAAGTCAGACCTTCTAAATAAGCTTCTAAATACAACTTAGTTTTGTGAAATTAAATTTTGTGAGAATCCTTTTGAATACCTGCATTCTTAATGATTCATTAGTATTTAACCCTTTTGTTTATCATCAAAATATATGAGAAATATCTAAGGAAAATAAATAATAAAACCCTTTATGAGCTTTAAATAAGCAAGAAACCTAGTCTGAAGCACCTATACATTAAGGGTGTCTAGTTGAAACTAAGCCATATAAGCCAAGTGAAAAAAAAAAAAAAATCCCTAGATTTTAAGACTTTCAATTGTTGTTTTATTGGATTCTCTAAAAGGTTTAGGGGTTATGAGCTTTATGATCTCACAAATAAGGCTACATTTAAGATATTAAATGCTCGATTCTTTGAAGATGTCAAGTTTATAGTGGAAGAAGGGTAAAGGACTTTATCTTTAAAGAGGAATATCAACATAGTCCTCTAATTGCTATTGACAATATTCATGACCGAGCTACAATACCTAATACTATTCAAGAAGCAATTCTTGATCATGATAATATTAGTGAATCTCCTATTTAATTTCAAGAAATTCTAGAACAACAAATGCTACAACATCAAGAGCTAGTCCATTTAGGAGATTCACTAGAGAAAGGAGAAATGTGATACCAAATGATTATGTTGTATTTCTTTGTGAACAAGAAGATGGCATTAGAAGATGATCAAGTCAACTTCTATTGAGACATGGAAATTTTTTATTTTCAAAAGTTGATAGAAGCCATGAATGAAGAGATAAAGTTTATGAAGGATAATGTTGTATGGGACCTTATTCCATTGCTTGAACGTGCGTAACCCAATAGTTGCAAATGGATATTTAAAATTAAGAGGGATTTGAAAGGCAATATAGATTAGGCAAATCCTGTTGCTAAGGGCTTCTTATGGAAGGGGGGCATCAATTATAAAGATTTTTTCTCTTCGGTTTCATCAAAAGATTCTTTAAGGATTATAGTGGCACATTTAGCTCATTTTGAACATAAGTTACATAAGATGGATGTAAGGACAACGTTTCTCAATTATGATATTGATGAGATGATCTATATAGTGCAACTAGAAAACTTTCTTTTAAGAGATCCAAAGCTAATGGTATGAAGATTAAAGAAATTCATTTATGGACTCAAGCAATTGTCTCACTAATGGTATGACAAATTTCATTAAATCATTCGCTTATTTGTTTTTGAGATGAATGTTAGGGATGACTATATATACCATGAGTGATAGGAACAAATCTTTGAAGTCTTCTTCCTAGGGAATGATCTCTTCCCTTAAGCACCAAGTTCCAATTTGCTAAACTTAGGCTTAACTTGAAGAAGGAACTAAGTGCACAAAGCAAGAAACTAAGGATCAAGCCTAACCTTAGCTAGCCTAATAAGACCTTAAACTAGCATCCCCAATCTAAGAATGAGCTGATGCAGCTAGCTACTGATGGTTGACAAGTGCAGACCTTGTTCGACCTTAAGAAACCAGTTGAACCAATTAAGTCTTTCACCTCTTGAGTAAGAAATAGCTTGAGTAGCCTCTATCCAACTAGACTACCACCTATACCTCCTACTTTACAGCTCATTTGACCACCCCGATATGTGTTCAAGCTAAACTATTGAAAGCCATCTATTTAGATAGCTCAAATAGGAACTTAAGTCCACTTATGCATGCCTAAACACTCAATCAAGTAAGTCCAACTTGTTTTCTCGAATCAACCCCTGCTATTCTCTATTGCTAGATTTGACCCCTACTAAAATGCATACTTCTATTGTATAGTTTTATTATTTTACTTTTTTTTCACTTGTATGCCAATTTTAATGTTTTAACTTATTTGAAAGTATTTATAAAACTACCACTATGGTTTAGGACTATTAAAAATAATATACTTTGTAATTAGCCAAATGAAGATTAGACTTGAATATTTCCATTGTTGAGCTTTAAGCTCTTATTGAGAATCCTTGAGTTCTCTTGATTATTGAGAAGTCATCCTCTCTCTTTAATCTCTTTCTCTTATCGCTCTTTCATTAAAGTATGGTGAGCCTTCTCATTTAGGAGTAGTCTATGATATCTATTTCCATTTGAACACATGAGCTTGATTTAGTGTTTGTAAGTCACATCAATCTATATTTGTAGATCTAGTTGCATTCTCATTCATATCCCTTAGTTGTATAGTTTTAGCTGTAAAACCACAAAACCCAAAATATATTTTCAAGTTTTTTTCATTGTTGCTGTGTTATAGTTCAAGTCAACCTTGCACATCATCTTGGTTTCAAAGCTTTAAAGCGACACGTATGAAGATTTCTTCATACCAATTTTCGTTTTTTGATAGAAGGTTCACAAGTTTGCTGTAGTTTCCATTATTTTTGTTTGTTCATGATGTTATGTTTTTTATTCATAACTTAGCTATTTTATTAGTCTGTTGTTCTTTGTTGTATTACTATTGTGATAGCATTATTGTTTTTGTTAAGGATCTTGTTAAGGTTGCTTTTGTTGTTTAAGTTGTTAGTAGGTAGTATTGTCATAATGGAAAACTACAGATTGAAAGTTATGTGTATTCTATGTTAGTGTAGCATCTAAGTATATTAGGTGTTTGATAAAATTGCCTTAGAAGGATTGCCAAAATTTTGGAGGAAAGTATAGACAATGGTGGTGACATCCCTGGAGGAAGATTGAGGTATAAAGTGGATGATTTAGAATATCAATTGCAAAATATCATTGAGTCCTTACAATAGCTTGCTAGATTAGTCTAAGGATGATACAACATTGGCTAAGGTAAAACAAGAAGAGAGCAGGATTAATGGAGTGATAAAGACTTGAATGAGCTTACAAGTGACTGTAATCAACTTAAAGGAGATAAAAATAAGCTTATAAGAGACCATAATGAGCATAGAATAGAACATGATGAAATTAGATACAAAGGCAATGATGATCCTTAGGTGAGTCAAAGAGCTTGAAGAAGAAGAGATGAGCTCAGAGTTTTTAATTGAGGTGTAGAGAACATCAAGCTTAAACTTCTGACCTACAATAGAACTAGCTAGCTTGAATAGTACCTAGATTAGGTGTCCTAAGTAGAGAAAATATTTAAGTGTAATAACATGAATTTAGCATACATTTTCTATTTAATACGTGCTATTTTAGATATTAATCAAGTAAATTTTATGATATTTTGAACTTAATTAGTTTAAATTTTGTTTTTAGGGATTTCAAGAGCTTTTTATAGATTTCTAAAGGTTCTTATCAAGTTTCAGAACTAAATTGGACAAAAGCATTAATTGAAGATTGAAGCAAAAGAATTACAAGTGAGAATGGAGTCCAAAAGAAGACCATGGTTGTGGACTGCGACTGTGGTCCTTAGCCATATCCCCTTTGTCATGCAATTTCATTAAATTTTCAAGATTTTAAACAAAGTGCAAGTACACACTCTAATTCTATAGTTGTATACCTTGCATATGGACATGCAATGGTGCACAAATCTTCTATTTTTGTTAGATTTTCTTTGTAAACCTAGGTCTACTCCCTATATATAGACACCTAAGCCTAGATTTGCGAAGAAAGCCCTCTTAGGAAGAGTTATAGGCTAGAATTACATTATAGTAGGGGTCTCTCAAAATTATTCATTCTTTTCTTTCAATTATGTTGTTTCTTTGATTATTCTTAGTAAATTGTTATTGAACTTTAGTTTGTATTGTAACAACTTTTATTCAATCTATGATTTTGTTCTATGAATATCTAATTATACTGGTTATATCGTCATCAATTAGTATTTGCTTAGGTTGCTAATTTGATGTGTGAGTTTACTATGGAGATATGAGTTCTATAGTTGAGTAGACAAGTTTAATTAGAAAGAATTAGAGCTAACTAAACCGTTTAGCAATTCGATTCTTCTTTATTAAGGTAACATAGACAGCCAACCTAATAACGGCAACCATGTTCTTAATGCGATCCTATAATGATCTATTCAGAAGTGATTTAGGTAAAGAAAGTTTCGGGATTAAGAAAATGCTAAAGATATGACTCTAGTCAATTTAGATTAGGTATATCTACGATCTAAAGAATAATTGAGATTGAATGGTTGCATAGAACTAGGTAGTAGATAACCATAATTTACTAAGGGTTATGTGTTATTTCTTATAATTGAATCATCCTCATTTTATTTTAGTTTTGTTTGTCTAGATTTGTTCTTATTTATTTTATTTTATTTCTTATCTCATATTCATTTTTCCTATTTAATCACAATTATTCCTATATTATTAAGTTAGATAATTGGAAGTTAGGTGTAATTAGAGTGCTATGAGTGTGTTAAAAAAACTAAAGTTAAGCTAGCCTCTTTTTATTTCTTAATAATGCTAGCTTATGGTAGGACAAGCTAATAGCTAATATAGAAGTTGAAGGAGTGGAGCCCATCCAAACAAAGAGGCTCATGAAAAGGTTGATGATCTACCCCAAGCTATTACAAGTAGGAAATGCTTCAAACACCTTAGATAAGGATTGAACATAGTTGAGGAGTACCTCCTAGAGTTTGAGACTAATGACCCCTTATGAGGTTTAAGAGCCATAGGACTAAACTATTATGAGATTCCTAAGCTAAATAAGAGATGACAAAGCTAGTATGGTCAACCTCTAGCCCTTCAATTCACTAGATGATGTTATTAACCTAGCTTCAAGAGCTACCACCTTGACAACATGTATAAGTCAAAAGGGATACAAAAACAATACTTATGAAGATTAAAAAAGAGTGTGATACAATCGATTAATAAAAGTTTCTCAGTGTATGAAGAAGCTACAAGGGAAATATCGCGTGGCAAATGAGCATATTAACTGTAATAGCAAAGGAAGTAAATCATAATGATTTGAAGAAGAAACAACTAAGTAATGACTGCTACATATTAAGAATATTTGAACATTAGAAGCCACAACTATTTAAGGATGAAACAAGAAAAAGGGGGGAAGTGAGAATAAGAGAGAAGAGTAAGCAAGAAAAAAGAGAAAAGCTTAAGAGCTACCAAAGTTTTATTTAGCTAAGCTGACTTATGTTTATCTGATTTTAGAGATAAGCTCATTGACTGAGAATTTCATATTACTTAGCTTAGCATTGTTCAGAAGTGTGAGAAAATCTACTATAATCCATAAAGTACATATTTTGTTTAAAAGTTAGTGTGATACTATTTGAGAGAACATAGGAAGGAGGTTCTATAGGCTTGCAATTTGGAGGCAAGATAAGATCATGGGAACTATTGACCTTTATGTAAAGTTTTCATTAAATAGTAGGGGTACTCTGTGGATAACTATATCCTTAGCCACGAGTGGAAGAGTAGACTAATAAACAAGGCAGAACTACTATATATGCGTGGCTGATTATTTGATCCTTACACTCTTTATTTACTAGCAATTTATTTATTGTTTATGAGTTATGTCACTTCATTGCTTAAGTGATTGTACATTATACAATCTATCAAAATCATTTACATAAGATTAAGTAAGGATTAGAAACACATAGAATTTTCTGATAAGCTAACCTACTTGAAAGATTAAATTACTAAGTATTGAGTTGGTTTTTGTATGCAAATCTATTATCTAAATTTTTTAATATTTCTAATATATTAGGAACTAAGAACAAGTTTAGTAAATGTCATTAACATTGGACATAAAAAAAGAAAGAAGTAAAAAATAGTTAAGTATTAAAATTTCGCTACAATCAATCCCCCTTCCCTCTCGTCCAGTACAAGGGATTGTTCACTAGCACCAGCAATTCGTGTTAGAACAAATTTATCTAAACAAACATACATATCTGTTTGATACAATAAAAGAATAGGCTCATAGTAGGAAATATTAGAACTTAGTTTGAAACTTTGGCAAGATATTTTGGAATTTAGATGATACATTGTTTATATGGAGAATAAAGCTAACATAATTAATACAAGAAGTGAAAAGAACAAAGGGATATACAAAATAATTTGCTACGACTATTAGAAATAAGGACATATTTCTAGAGAATGTCTAGAAAATCAAACAAACAAAATGTCAGAATTCTGTCTAATAGCAAACTTGAAATCAAATTAAATAGAATTTGATTGGAGAAGCATACTAGATAATGTGTATGTAGAAATGAACAAATTATTATGTGCACTCTCCAAAGCTTATGACAAAATCTCAAAATTAAAGGATAAAAATAAGATGTTGAGGGAAGAGATTAAAGAGTTAAAATGCAACAATGAAATCTTGACAAAGAAAAGCTCTTTACTTTAAAAGGAGAAAAGTATACAATGTTAGCTGAAGGAAGAAAATCAAAATCTAAAGAAAGAAAGAAAGAGAAAACATGAATATCAGCATTAATGTTCTCTCCAACACATTAAAAGAGGTTCATGACAAATCGGTGAATAATGAGAAGAAATCGAGTCAGATACTAAGAGGATAAAGCCTTGAAAAGGATTCTCAAAATGTAGGACAGAAGTAGTCAAAAGATGAAACGAAGAAGGAAAGTCAAAATGAGAAGTGTTGAGTCAAAGAAAAATACAAGAAGCAAGGAAACAAATCGTTTGATCAAAGGTAGAAATTATAGACCAAGGTTAATCAAGCAAATTGGCAAGTTAAGTCAATAAAACAAAGATATGCAAATAGAATTACTTGCTATTTTTCTAAAAAAGGGATGGTCATTTAATAAAGACTTATCTTCACAAATTTGACATGTGGTTAAAATGGCCAAACCAAACATAACTTGGGTAAGAAAACATAAAACATAATTCAAAGACACAACTTTTCACAAAGTGCCAATAGACAAGATATTCCCCTTTAGTCTTCCATTCAAATTAATCCCTCTCTCTCTCTTAAACAAATCTATTAGTGATCCTTAAGTTAAGAAAACCTTAGAATCATTGTTAGCACAAAAAATCTAATGAATCCTAAGAAATTGAAAAAATTAATTGTACATGATATAAGCATTGAATAAAAGAGTAGGAGTTAGAGATCAAAGAAGCCATAGCAAAAAACCTCTACGTTAAATTCCCTTTCTAAAGCCATCAAGGAAAATATCATTGATTTGACATCTTTCTAAAAGATGGGATAGACATTAGAAATGTCTTGGAACACCATGGGTAGACAAAATTTTGTGAATTAAATGGAAAGATTTTTGAAGGACTAATAAGAGAATTCTACTTGAATCCAGACAGGAAGAAATCTAACATCTCTTATTAAGATTGTAAGAGAGGACATAATAAACTTTTGTGGGATAAATGATGTAAAAAGTTACCTTATTTTACAAAATTGGATAAAGCATCAAGTTCTTAAGTAGTTGAATGAAGGTGATGAAGTTGTCTATAAAGAGAAACTCCACAACCATTAGATTGAAAGACACTCTTACTCTTTTATCTTATATTAAGATACACTTAAAAGTGTTTAACACAATGTTTGATGGATTAATTTTGAATAATTTATGAATGTTTTCTTTGAGAAGTTTATGCAGGAGGAAGAAGTCTTACAATTCAGTAAGACAAGGAGAGCATATATATTACAACTAACTTTTTTGTATAAGAATAAAAGTTTTCATAATCAATGATTCTAACATACATGCTATTTGCATGAAGTGATTCCAAAAGAATTAATTTTGAAAATTAGTTGAATATATAATGCTTGATTTGAATTGCAAGAAAATAGAAATCTTAAAGAGGCTAAAATTATGGTACAAATTATTACTAATCAATTGTTATGCAAGAATACATCATAACAAAGATTTTGAAAATAGAGCTTGAAATGTTAATGCTTTTAGATTTGAAAGCAACATCTGATAGATTCTTTGTAAGAATTATACTAAAATCTATTATAATAGTTCTATTTGAGTGAATATTTTGATCTAATATATTTGACAAATGATATGAGAAATCGGATTAGTTTGATGATAGTTACAAGATAGATGAACTCCTTGAATATATGTGATATGACATCTTGACATAAGATAAGGCATGATGAATTCAAATAGTGTAGTTATTTCAAATGAATATCTAGATATAATATATTTGTTGCTATGGTATGGTGAATGTCTAAAGATATATTGATTTGATAATGATTATATATTTGATTTTGTGTAATGAATATGGCATGATATCAATGCTTAAAGAAATAATTAGGTAATCTAAATAGAAATGATATCAAAACCATCATAAATTAAAGGAGAGTGAATATAGAAATAAAATAAAATAATGTTTCTATGATGAATATTTATAATTTCAAGATTCCTTATGAATTCTTTGTTATTTTTTATGATAACAAAGGAGAGAATATTGCAATAAAACAAGAGAATAGTCAAAAATGATATTTTATTCAAAATTCTGTGAATTCAAAAGTTAGTACCCACACAAGGAGAGATAATGTTAAATACTAGTGTAATTCATGAAAGGAATAACAACATGAGAAATAACTTATCAAAAGAACAACTATTTGAATATTGGTTTATCATTTTTTAATGAAAAGACAAATATTTTGTCATAATCAAGAAGGGGTAGATTGCTAGAGCAAGAACTCGAATGAAAAGGGTTTTCTGATGATAAACCATGACTCAAATGTATTTTAATAATAACAAAATATATGTTAAGATGAACAAAAGGTATTTTGTTGTTGCTAATCATGTTACATGATGTGACACGAGATATAAGGACATATATAATGGGCCTCTGATGAGGGTTGACTGTAGCGATGATAGGTTCTTCAAGGGCTATCAAAGAAAAAGGAAATGGGTTAGGGTGGATTAAGAGCAGGAAGGTTAAGCCAAAGTGAGTTGTTCAATAGATATTACACACCACTTGAACAAATACGGCTAGTACCTTACTGGTGTGATTCACCAATCTAAGATAGAGGATCGTTGGTTACATAACCTTGTTTAGGGGTCAATATGAGCTAGAGTTTAGTTCTTATAAGGGGAGCATCTCACAAAATAGAAGGAGAAACTATAATAATCTCTCAATTCAAGTGGAATATCTTATTATAACAATGCTTATCACAGGGCTATTTATACTTGCCTTGCTAGGCTTACAATCTATGGTACATAATTAAAGGGGTAAAATCAATGTTACAAAGTAAATACCAACAAGGGAAAATCTAAAAACATCCAAAAAGTGAATATCCATTATCAGGTAATGGGGTCATGGGTTGTGGGATACGTGCCTTCTAAAGAGAGACCAATAGATGCGGTACATAACAAACTTTAAGGAGAAGCAATAAGGTCGACACTTCGATCGGCATGGACTTCTAGTAGAGAATAGTAAGTAAAACAAGTTAATGCAACCAATGCTAATCTTCTAGGCTAATCGACTTGACTTTGTTCATGGATGAAGAGGAGGTTGACCTCATGATGGCTCAAGAGAAAGGCCATATTAGAGCAAGATAACAAGTTGACTTCTTTTGATGAGGGACAATAGTTGAGAACTTAACAGATTATGTTAGCTAGCCCTCTATTGGCTAATTCCTATCATTCCTTCTAAGTTATGTTGGATTTAGGATCAAATCCTCAGATTTTCCCTTTAAGATGCCTTCCTTAGGTACATGTAGACTTAGGTTAGAAATATTAAAGACATCAGAGACTCCATATCCTTTGGGTATATGTATTGTCATTGATCCTCTAAAGTACTCAAGAAGCACCAAATGGGTAAAAGCTTATTGCTTCTCTTATACAAGAACCTCTTTCCTTAATGAGTTGTAATAATACAAGATCACTTAGTTAAAACAGATTCCTTATCTTCCATACTTGACTACCTCGCATTGATTTCTTGGATGTTTGATTCAATTGTTCAGCTAGCTTTTGGTAGATCTGCTATAGGGTTATAGCTCGATCTTCACCCTATAGATCACCTTGCTCAACTTTAGGTACTGGGGTTTGATCAAGTTATAACTTCAAGTTGAAACCATAGACTACCTTGAGTGGCTTGTTGCCTATTATGCTATGGATAGATCTGTTGTAAGTGAATTCGACAACTAGTGTGCTAATATCCCAGTTAGCTTAGTTTCTTCTAATAGTTGCTTAGAGTAGGGATCCCAATGTTCTATTGATGACATTTATTTGACCATTTGTTTGTAGATGGCATGATGTGATGAACAGCAGCTTGGTCCTTAGTAAGCAACACAGGGTCTTCTAGAGATAGCTTAGGAATTTTAGGTCTCTAATAACACATAATTAGCATACATATTCTAGAGTAATTTTGTATATTAATTTAGCTAATTCTATAGCACCTTAAAGTTTAATTTGTTTAATTTTCATTTTTAGGAACTTTAGAAGCATTTGATGAATTTTCAAAGAATTTTATCAAGTTTCGGAGCTTATTCGAAGAAAAGCATTAATCAAGGATTTAGAGTGAAAGAATTTCAAGCAAGAAATGAAGTCTAATGAAGACCATGACCATGATCTATGGTAATATACCCCTTGTAATCAATTTCCATTGAATTTTGAAGATTTCGAACTAAGTGCAAGATCACACCTCATCTCTATGGTCTTGTACCTTAAGCGTAGACATTCTATGATTTATGAATCTTCTATTTTTGTCTTGTTTTCTTTGTAAATATGGGTCTAACTCTTATAAATAGTTGTTTAGGCCTAAGTTTGCAAAGAGAGCCCCTTTGTAGTAGAGTTAGTAGGATAAGATTGCAAGGGTTTCTCTATTCTTCTTATTTCTTTTTTTATTATTAAGTCCATATTTTTAGAATTCTTAGTAAATCGTTATTGAATCCCATGTTCTATTATGACTTTTATAAATTTTTATCATTGTTGATATTCAATCTATGATATTTGTATCTTGTTTCATTCTTCAATTCAATATATTGGTAATTTAATTATTATTAGAGCCTATTATAGAATTTACAATAGCATATAATATGATAAACTAGTACAATTAGACAAAATTGGTTAACTAAACATTTAGTAGTTCGATTTTTCTAGATTAAGCCAACTTAATAATGTAATTTAAGGGTTTCATACGTGTTTGTGATACTTTCTTCTTGAACTGATTTAGGTAGAGTGGTCTCAAGATTAGGAATTAGCTAGAGACATGATAGAATGCGAACCTTTGGACCATTCACTCGAGCTCGTCTTAGAGGCCTACAAGGTTTAGTAAGAAGGATCCTATCTAGTTAGCTTAATACAAATGAGCATCAATACTAAAAAGGCTTGGTGAACTCCTTGAATACCTAGCTTGGATGAACTCTGATCTACTCTACCTCCTGCCCATATACCAAGCACCCTAATGATGACCCATCAAGTATCGAGAACATAAAAGTTAACCTCCCTGCTTCCTACCTTTGCTAACCTATTGCTACCTCTACATAGCTCGACCTAATATTTCTCTACTTAATGCATGGATGTAAGGATAGCTTGCCACCCGTCTTCACTTTTTTCTGACATCATACTATAATCTCTTCACCTTAATTGTCTCATTTACCCCTTTTAGCAACATACTAGGTTTCTTTAGTTTTATATTACCCTTTTATTTCCTTATTGCCTTAAAGACTTACTATAAATAATCTCTTGTCTTTTATAGCCATGATAGATTAATCATCATCATAATGTTAATGAATATTCTTCCTATTGTTTGTGTGAGACACTCTTCTCCAAGCACATACTTTACACTCTTATCTAATCTTGCTAATAGCTCCAGATTAGTGGTAAGAGGACCTTAACTTTGGTGTTTATGTCATATCAAGTGAGAGTTGAATTGTGTAGTGTTCCTTGATGAGTTACATCAAGAGAGTAGCTTCACGAAGCTACTATGTGAGTTTGCCAACCAACCCATTTCCGCTTTCTTTAATATCTCGAATGACCCATTTGATTTTTTACAATAAGCCTTAGTGAAAACTTAGCTCCTAGGCACATCATATTTATTTTGATATTAGAGCTTGAGGTTTCGATTGTAAGCTACATGTTGTAGTAGTTGTATTTCAAAGTAGTTCCCATGTTCTATTGTGCTTTATTTCTTTTGCTGTACAATATAGTTTCTAACTTATGTTGTGTAGCATCTTTTGTTGAATTGTGAATTTGTTGAAGTCTTGTTGTGAAAATGTCATACCCTAGTGTACAATGAGAGAAAGGTGGTATTATCGAACACCAACATATAAGGAGAGATAGGAGATGTTAAGAGTGATGTTCTTAGTCACAATCACGTTGAGCAACAAATGCTACGAAATGTAGATGAATAGATACAAAACTTTACTGCTATTATGGCTAACTTAACTATATCTATGCAACAGTTAGTAGAGGCTTAACAAAAAAAAGGAAATGCTAAACGTAGATAAAGTATATGAGATAAATCAAGAGGACATGGTGTAGAAATCCAGGCTCTTGTTGCTATGAATGCTCTACAAGTGCAACCTATTCAAGCTGAAGGACTCGTACATTGAAAACTTGAGTTGGTAGAAGTTGAGAACAAGGAAGAAGTTAGGGATGAAGATGAATAGTTCCTTGAATATGACAAATGTGAACATTGAGCTCCTAGAGTGACTAAGCACATTAAGGTGCAAGTTCCAAGCTTCTCTGGATCTAGTAGTGTTTACGAGGATTTAGACTAGGAATAGTGGCTAGGTTTATTTTTGGCCTAAAGCTAGAGATTGCTAATATAGTAGAGGTTTAGAAGCTTGGGAACCTAGATGAAACCATCCAAGTAGCACAAAGAGTAGAAAGGCAAAGGTGAAGTCAACATAACCAAGCACCGAATTGTCGACCTGGTATATCAAATAGATATGGAATGCCAGGCCAACCTACATATGACCAAGCTCCATACAATTTCGATGTCAATTTTCAAGTTTAAGCCTCGAGCAGACCTGATGAGGGTTGAAGTAAGACTAAGCCTAAGGAGCTTGAGGTTAGGAAGGATTAAGGTTAGAGCTTAGGATGAAAGATCTAGAAATCAAATGATCAAATGCTTATAGTGCCATGGTTTTGCATACATAGCTAATCAATGTCCGAACCGACTTGTCATGACCATCAAAGGAGAGAAGCCTTAGTTTTAAGTGAAAAGTGCTAGTGAAGGCGCAGAGGAGGTAGATGCCAACCACTTTCTTAATGAATTCCTAGAGGACCCTAAAGCTCTCACTCAACTCGAACAGGGTGAATAATGCCTCAACATGGTCGTCTGAAGAGCCCTTAGTACCCATGTTGCGAAAGAAAGTAAGTAGTAGGAAAATCTCTTCTACACCAATTGCCATGTGAGTAGAAGTTTGTGTACCTTGATTATTGATGTGGGAAGTTATACTAATGTGGTAGCATTAGTGGTAAAGACCTTGAAGTTACTGACTTGTCCTCACCTCCAACCTTATAAGATCCATTAGTTGAACAAGAAAGGTGGTCTTTAGGTCTTAAAGCAAGTGAAGGTACCAATCTCCATTAGGAAAAGGTAAAAGGATGAGATGTTCTGTGACGTTTTGCCCATGTACGCTTCGCATATACTATAAGTTTAACCATAGCTATTTGATCTTAAGGTACTTTATGGTGGGTATTAGAGCACTTATGTGTTCTAGAAGGATGGGAAGAGGGTTGTGTTGACCTTAATGAACCCTTACAAAGTCTAGGAATTGTAAGAGAAGAGCTCCAAATCCTTACAAAGGAAGTCCTTAGTGATTTCTGGAGTGCTTTTCTAAGGATGTTAAAAGGGAAGAATTTGCATTTCTGTTGATTAGGAGGCCACTTGAACTAAAAGGGGATAGAGTATTACTGGCTGAGGTATAAGCCTTTCTCCAAGAATATGGTGATCTGTTTCCAACCGAGCTACTAGGAGGTTACCATCTATAAGAGGTATAGAGCACTGCATTACCTCCAAATTAGAGTAGCTTTACCCAACCGATCTGCTTACAGGCTCAATCTTGAACAAGTAGTTGAGCTAAAAGGATAAGTGGATGATTGGTTGAATGTAGATATGTCAGAGAGAGCATGAGCCTTTGTGTCATACCGATTGTCCTAGTGCTAAAAAAGGATGGCTCATGGAGAATGTACATCAATAGTCGAGCTACCATTAAGATCATTGTTAAGTACTAATATTCAATTCCATAATTGGATGATATGTTAGATGAATTACATGGTGTGTAGATATTCTTGAAATTTGATTTGAAGAGTAGCCACCACCAGATTAGAATGAAAATCAGAGATGAGTGGAAAATTGCTTTCAAGACAAAGGATGGTCTTTTTGAACCGTTAGTAATGTCGTTTAGACTCACAAACACATCAAATACCTTCATGCAACTAATGAACCATGTTTTGAGACCTCTAATGGGTAATTGTCTTGTTATGTACTTTGATGATATACTAGTGTATAGTGCCAACCTAATATCTCACATTACGTACTTGAGGTCAGTATTTGATATCCTCTATGCTAAGCAATTGTTTGGTAACCTAAAGAAGTTTATCTTCTGCCAAAGCGAGGTAGTATTCCTCTAATATGTTATATTAGGAAGATGTATCTAGGTTGATGAAAAAAAAGTGAGACCTATTCTTAAATGACCGACATCGACTAGTGCTGTCAAAGTGAGGTGTTTTCATGGTCTAGCTTTATTCTATAGAAGATTCATTCAGAATATAATTCCATAGTAGCCCCTTTGACCAAGTTGACTAGGATGAACTCTGATTCAAATGGTTTGAAAGAGCTTAGAGTAGTTTTGAAGAGATTAAATCTTGTTTGATTTCCACCCAAATACTAGCATTGCTTGACTTTAACAAGGTTTTTGAACTAAAGTGTGATGCATCTGGAGTCAATATTGGTGTTATTCTTTTATAAGAGCACTGGCCAATCACTTACTTCAGTGAAAAACTCATAGGTGCCACTTTAAATTACTCGACATATGACAAAGAGTTCTATGCTCTTATCCAAGTTCTTCAAAACAAGAAACATTACTTACTGTTGAGAGAGTTTACTATCTACACAGACCATAAGTCTCTCAAGATCCTAAAAGCCAGCAAAACTTTCCCCCGACATCATGTTAAGTTGGTAGACTTTTAGGAAACCTTTTGCTATGTCATCAAATATAACAAGGGAAGTGCAAACGTTATAGCTAGCACCCTTTCTCGTTGGCATGCCCTTATTACATTATTGTAAGCTAAAGTACTTAAATTTGGTACTTTACTTGACCAGTACTAGCATGACCCATACTTTGGACCCTTAATAGCAAAGTACATTTTTGGAGGAGTAGTAGATGGGTTCTATTTGAACCAAGGGTATCTACTAAAAGGAAGATGCATATAGATGCATAACAACTTGGTTAGAGAATTACTTATTTGAGAAGCCTATGTTAGTGGCTTAGCTAGTCATTTTGGAGAAAAGAGGACTCTAAAGCTGTTGAAAGAATACTTTTATTAGCTAAGGATGATGAAGGATGTGCACAACATTCTAGGATGTTGTGAGGCATGAAAATAGGCTAAGGGAAGGAAGGAATTATATGGGGAATATACACCCCTACCAGTGCCTAATTGATCCTAGATCAATCTGAGTATAGATTTCATGCTCAAACTACTAAAGATACCTAAAAAACATGATTCTATCATAAGCTACTTCATTCCTTGTCATAAGATCAATGATGCTTTAGTTGTTGCTAATCTCTTTTTGTAGGAAATTGTGCAGCTTCATGGAATCCTTAGAAGTATTTATCAAACTGAGATACAAAGTTCACTAGCTTCTTTTAGCGGATCTTATGGATGGAAGAAAATTGACACTAAACTCCTATTTAGTACTTTCTACTACCTACAGATAGATGGCTAGACTGAAGTGATGAATAGAAAGGTTGGTAGCATACTGCAAGTCACTATTGGAAACAATTTGCATGATTGGGATTTTTGTCTACTTATCATTGAGTTTTCCTATAATTGCTCAACCCAAAGTTCACTAGGAAAATCACCTTTCAAGATTATCTACAGAGCCAACCTCAAGTTATACCCGATATGATTACCAACTTAGCATCTAAAGGCAAAGATCCAATACGTCTGCAACATGGCAAAGAATTTTAGAAGCTGCATAAGAAGGTTACTGAATAGCTGGCCAAAATCGTAGCTCGACAACAAGAGTAAGGCAATCAAGGTTAGAGAAGTATTCTCTACAATCCCAAAGACCTAGTTTGGATTCACCTCAACAACAAAAGGTTCCCAAGGAAAAGGATGAACAAACTCTTGCTAAGGTTAGATGGTCCATTTAAGATTCTATAAAGGATTAATGATAGTGCTTTTGAACTAGAATTGCGAAATGGGTAAGGAGTATCACCAACCTTTAATGTTTCTGATTTAATACCCTATGTTCTTAAAGAAGAAGCCAACTAAGATTTGAGAGCAAATCATCAACAACCCCAATGAGTTAACAAAATGCCAACCTCCAAACAACTAACATGAACCAGTCTCAAAGGCTTACAAGGTCTAACAAGAAGGATCCTATCTTCTTAGCTTGGCATGGACGAGTTTCAATACCAAGAAGGCCTAGTGAACTCCTTGAATATGTAGCTTAGATGAACTTTGATTTTCTTAGCCCCTTGCCCATATACTAAGTAGCCTAATGATAACCCAACAAGTGCTAAGAACTTGAAAACTAACCTCCTTACTTCCCCCCTTTGCTGACCTATTGCTACCTCTACATAGCTCAACCCCAATACTTCTATACTTAATGTGCCGATGCAATGACAACTCGTTACCTATCTTCACTTTTTTTTACATCATACTATATTCTCTTCACCTTAATTGTATCATTTGGCCCTTTTTGCAACAAACTAAGTTTCTTTAATTTTGTATTACCCTTTTATGTAATTTCAGCATTTTCTTGTTGTCTTAGGGACTTACTATAAATAGTCCCTTGTCTTTTGTAGCTGTGATGGGTTAATCATCATGATATTGTTAATGAATATTCTTCTTATTGTTCTTCTAAGACACTCTTCTCCAAGCACATCATTTACACTCTTATCTAATCTTGTTAGTAGCTTGAGTTTAGTGGTAAGTAGACCTTAACTTTTGCTTATAAGTCATATCAAGTGATAGTTGAGTCGTGTAGTATTCCTCAATGAGTTTCATCCAGAGAGCAACTTCATGAAGCTACTATGTAAGTTTGCCAACCAACCCATTTTCACCTTCTTTGATATCTTAGAGGACTCATTTGATTCTCTACGATAAGCCATAATGATTACTTAGCTTCTAGGCACATCAAGACTTGAGTCTGATTAGTTCATAATAGGAATCTTCATGATCTAATATTATAAAAGTTAGGTAATTGGAAGATTTTAGGGATAATATTGCTAATTAATTAGATATTACTCCAATATATAGTTCCTCGTAAGATTAATACTCGAACTCAAATCTAAATCTATACTATAACTTGATTAGGTGCACTTGCGTATGCAACCCAGTCAAGCTCTACTAGACACAAGACTCATTGGTACTCCTTACACCTTTATGATCTCTTGTAAAAATATAAAAGAAATTGTTGAAGCATAGTTAGTTACGTAGGAAGGCACAAAATGTGCCTTCTTACTAAACCTATCAACCTACACCATCACTAAGTCTAATCTACATAATGTTATCAAATTTTTGCCTTCCTTAGAGACTACTTGGCGACGTGCCAACTAAGCTCCATATTTTGCTAACTTGTTCTACCTTACTATGATCACACTATTGATAACTAGGAAGACTTTAGGCTTAGCCATCTAATGGCCTAAAAAACCTGACTCACATTAATCAAACATTTGAATTTAAATGGATGGTATGAATAGTTTAGCAACTACCAGCCTTAACCATGCAACTACCCACTTCCCTTAACATCCGACATGTGACTAAACTTAGGACTCATGACGTTTCTTAAGGAATTGAACTGCCTATCAATTTAGTTATAGGATAAAAATCTATAAATATGGGGGCACAACTATTGTAAGAACTCTCTATACACTCTCAACACTTACTCATCTACTTACTCTCTAAAGTTCACTTAAACAAACTCGTACTTAGGCATCAAAGTAACTATGCCAAAGTAGCCTCGATATCTCCCATAGCCTAACTTGCTTCTCTCTTTTAGGAACTACTACCTAGTGCGGATTTCAACCAACAACATTTTGGTGCCATTTGGTTTGAACCATTTTACTAATGTTTATGACTAGGCTCATTAAGAGTATTAGTGCTAGAACTACTTCCCAATAGTTACTGGGTAGAAGTAGGTACCACCTTGATGAAGAATAGTTGGTTAGATTAGAGTAGTTTTGTACTAATTTGGCTAAGAAAAACAAAGAATTATCTAGGAAAAATGGTAACATTTTAAACTTGATTTGAAATAATAGTTTGCTAAACTCTAACTAAGAGCAGAAGAACAATAATGTCGAGGATTTTAGTAATATAGTTCACTCTCCTGAATTGAAAAGGAAGCAAGTCAGAGTAACACATGAAACTCTAGCCCCTGCACATAAGAAGGCAGACAAAGGAAAGTAACCATAGTAAGCACATTATGCTAGCCCTTGGCATATAAAATTTCCTACTTCAATTAGTCATTAATTTACTATTAAGAAGAGTCCATTTGTCTTAGAAATCCTTGAAGAAGTGATACCTCGACACATCAAACTTCTATAGTTTGAAACTTATGTGAGACAAAGACCTTGAAGATCACCTTAAATGTTACCATACCTTAGCTAAGTTGTACAACTTGAGTGAAGCGATGACCTATCAATCATTCCCTTCTTTGACATTATGAAATGTAATGAGTAGATGGTTTAAGCACTTAAAGTTGAACACTATAATGTGCTTTGAGGATCTAGTAGACATGTTTTTACAACACTTCCTTATAAGTAAGCTTCCTATTAAGGATTCTTCTATCTTTAACAAAATCAAACAAAGAACTGATGAGTCGATTAGGGAGTACCTAGCTCAATATATGGCTGAAATGGTTCAAATCCTTGAACTGGACATAAGAGTCACCTTGAACATAGTAATTGATGGGGTAAAGCCTCATAGAGACTTCTTTAAGTCTCTAGCTAAGAATAAACTGAAAACATATATAGAGTTCAAGGCTAAAGCTACCTATATTTGGTAGGAGGATAATATAAAAGCTTGGCATGAGGCCGACCAATGTAGAACTAATCATATGAATGATAAGAACAAAAGTAGTATGGAGGACGGTAAGAGCAAAAGAAGTGCGAGGACAAACTTGGTGGTCAAGATGGTCAATATTCAAAAGGTAGCAATAGCAAAAGGAAAAGGCCATAGGATTTTGACCTATTTTGTCCATACCCCCTACAATCATCTAATATCAAATATATTAATCAAAGAGTATTACAATGGCCTAAACATTTGAAGGGAAACCCATCACTAAGGAATTCGAATAAAATATTGTGATTTCCATCACAATAGTGGCCATAACACAGATGAGTGAATTCAACTCAAGAATGCCATCGAAAATGCAATCTAAAGGGGATATTTGAGAAAATTCATGCTCGTGATGTCAAGAACATTGAGCAACCAACATAAAGGAGAATGGATTAGTAGGATAATGATGATTGGCCTCTTTAGGCCAAAAGGGAGCTAAGAGAAGGAGGTAACAACAAGAGAGTACCAAATAGTGTCATAAACACCATTGTTGGCAAACCTTCTAATTAAGGCCAATTTTGCTCTTCGAGCTCAACTAACACCATAAATTATGTTTGCAATGTGTAGGCTAAGAAAATAAAGATCGACAACTCCATCCTTTACAAAAAGGGATTTCAAAGGCATATAAAGGCCTTACGATGGTGTGCTAGAATATAATATTAGCCAAACTTCCCATGTCAATTAAAATTTTCTTAACCTCAAAGTTATCAATCCTCCTATTAAACACTAGCACACCATCGTAAGGCCTTTATATGCATTTGAAATCCTATTTTGTAAAGGATGGAGTTGTCGATCTTTATTTTCTTGGTGACCAACTATGATCTTTATGCCTTCAATAACCAACCTATACGAGTAACTGGAGTCATCACACTCCCAATCTAGATTAGAGATGATGATAATGTGGTAGAAGAGAAAGTAGACTTCCTCGCCATCAAGTGTTGGTCACCCTATAATATGACTATGGGTAAGCCATGCAAGGACTTATACGTCATAGTTCCTTCTACGGCACATCTAAAAGCTAAGTTCCATACTCCTACAAGGTTTAAAGTCTACAGAGGAGACCAACCAATGGCTAAGTCATTATATTCAAGAGCACTCAAGTGCAAGGAAGTTTTCCACATCAAGGTAAATCCTAAATGTAAGTGTAGCAATGTGAAAAGCATAGAAGAAGTTGAAGAATTCAACTTTGAAGTGATCCCAACAAAACCACTAAGATCGAGGGGCCATTGTCAATGAAGATCAAATAGGATCTAATAAAGTTCCTTCAAGGTAACATTGACATGTTTGCATAGGCTCCCTTAAATATGCCGAACATCCTAAGGGAGGTCATGATGCACAAATTAAGGATATATCCTAATGCAAAAGTTATTAAATAGAAGAAAAGGTAATTTTCCTATAAACGATAGGTTGCAATTGAAGAAGAAGAAAAAAGTTACTAAAAGTAAGATTTATAAGGGAAGAGCTTCACTTAACATGGCTAGCCAATTGTGTGCTAGTTAAGAAGTTGAATAGTAAGTGATGTATGTGCATAGAATTTAATGATTTAAATAAGGCCTTACCTAAGGACTACTTTCCTTACCCAAGATTGACTAAATGGTAGATTCAACTATTGAGCACAACTTACTCTCTTTCATAGATGCAATTTCTAGACATAATCAAATCAGAATGGAAAAAGAGGACAAGGTGCATACCTCATTTGTCATGAACTTTAGGACATATTGCTAAATGGTCAAGCCTTTTAGACTAAAAAATGCTAGGGCAACCTATCAAAGACTTGTGACAAAGATGTTCAAGCCTCAGATCCACCGCAATGTTGAGGTACATGTTGATGATATGATAGTCAAGAGCAAGGAGGAAGATCAACATCTTGTAACCTACATGAGACATTTGACACATTGAGGAGATACAATATGATGTTGAACCCACAAAAATGCATTTTTGCAGCTACATCAAGCAAATTTTTGGGTTACATAATGATACAATAGGGTATTGAAGTGAATCCCTAGTAGATTGAGGCTATCAAGAGCATAAAGTCCTCAATTATGATCAAGGAAGTTTAGAAGTTGACAGGTCGAATTGTCGCCCTAAATAGGTTTGTTTCAAAGAGCATGGATAAATGTGCTAAATTTTCCAAAGTTTTGAAAAATCCCAAGGAGTTTAGGTAGACTAATGAATGTAAGGCCACGTTTAAAGAATTTCTTACCATCTTTACCATTACTTTCCAAACCTGCTCTTAAAGAGGATTTATTTCTATATTTATTATGTGAGCCATGTCTTACAAGGCCTAAAATAACAATATACAAAGATTGAAAAGTTTGTGTTGGCCATGGTCATGTCAAGTAGAAAGCTCAGGTTGTATTTTGAAGCTCACTAGATTATAGTTCTTACAGATCAACCACTACAGCAAGCCTTACAATGACCTAATACCATAGGAAGAGTGATGAAGTATGCTCACGAATTGAGTGCCTATGGTGTTTAGTACAAACCTAAAACAAAACTAAAAGCACAAGTATCAATAAAATTTATGGTAGAATTAACTGGAGAAGAAAATAGTATTGAGATAGTTAAGAAACCTATCTAGAACTTAAATGTGGATGGCTCTTCCACGCCATAAGGCAATGGAGTAGGACTTGTTCTATAAGGGCCATATAATGTGAAAGTTCAATATGCACTAAAATTTGGATTCTTGGCAAGTAACAATGAAGCCAAATATAAAGCCTTAATTGCAGACTGAAATTAGGGAAGGATATTAGAGTTGAGAAAGTTGAAATGTTTTCTAATTCACAATTGATTATCAACAAAGTTAAAGGGGATTATGTGGCAAAAGAGGAAGTAATGAGCAAGTACTTAACCATGGTACAAACACTCATAGTGGAATTTTAATCCTTTGCCATTGTCATGATCTTAAGAATATAGAATATTGCTGCTGACAAACTACCAAAGGTAGCTAGTGCATCACTTCTAAACATAAATGATAAACTCTTTATTGAATATCAGCTAAGCAAAAGCTTGGAAGCAATGGAAGAATGTTATAAAGTGTAGCCTTACCCAATAGAAAGTTCTTGGATGGATCCAATAATTAGATATTTAAGAGATGAAGTACTTCCTCTTAATAAGGAAGAAGCTTACAAGCCTATGTACCAAGCTACAAACTATACCATGATTGATGATGAGCTCTACAAGTGTGACTTTACTCAACCGTATCTCCAGTGCCTAAGAAAGCTCAACAAGTTCTTTTTTATATGCAAACAGGAGTATGTAGTAACCATGTTAAGGCTCAAACATTATACATTCAAGTACTAAGACTCGACTATTGTTGGTTTACCATGAAGGAGGATGCTAAAAGTGTAGTTCAACAATGCTTACAATGCCAAAAGCATGAAGTTTTGAGCCATGTGTCATCGAGTGAATTGCATAACTTAACCAACCCATAGCCTTTTGCTCAATGAGAATTAGACATACTCAAACCTTTCCTTAAGGCCGCTATACAGTGGCAATTCATAATAGTTGTAATGGATCATTTCACCAAGTGAATGAAAGTCGAGGCTATAGCAAAGATAACTAAGTAGAAGGTCAAATCATTTGTGCCCAACTTTATTTTGGCAAGATTTGGGATTCATTACATGATTACCATCAACAATAGTCTATAGTTCAATAATGACTAGTTTTGAGCTTACTATGAAAAGCACAACATTTGACTTAATTACACTTTAGTGGTTTATCTCTAAACAAACGAGCAAGTGGTCGGTGTTAATAAGAACATACTATATAATTTGAAGAAGAAATTTGACTAAGCAAAGGGGAATGGGCTATCAAGCTTTCTAATAATTTATAGGGCCATAGGATTGTTCATAGAACATCAATAAGAGAAACACCATTTAGAATGGCCTTTGGGTTAGAGGTTGTCCTTCTAATTGGGTTGGAATTATTGAATTTGTGCATGCAAAGGTTTAATGCCATTGCAAATTATGTTAGTTTAACAACCAATCTAGACACTACTGAAGAATTTGAGACATTACCAGAGTAATGATTGTCGCCTACCAACATAGGGTAGCATGATATTATAATGAGAAAGTTAAGAATAATGTCTTCTAACAAGGAGATTTGGTTTGCAAGAAGTTGAAAGCAATGGGTACGTGAGATAACTAAGGGAAACTTACTATTAATTAGGAAGACCTTGTATGAGTTTGAGGAGTTATAGGAAATGGAGCTTACAGATTAAAGAGGTTAGATGGGCAAGTCATTCCTTAGGCATAGAATATCATGAGTAGTTGTATTTCAAATAGTAGTGGTTTATTTCCCGTTCATAATGTATTGTTGTCATGTTTTAGCAATTGGCGATTATTTCAAAGCTATGTAAGCTAATAACCCTAATTATGGTGAAATGAAATGTTCATTTTTTGATCTATTATATAGATCTGCATTGATGTTCCTAATTAATCCTAATCAAATCATGATTGACAGATAACATAGTTTAAGCTTGTTTAGCGAGTGAGCTAGCTTTAATAAATCCAACCTAGTATGGTTAACAAGATTAGGAAGTTTTGACCCTATACAATCAACAAGCTTATTGGTTTCAATGAGTTCTAACCTAATATGGTTAATGAACTCACCTAACCTTGATAAATTATAATTTAGTTTGATTAACAAACTCAAACATTTGAAATGAGTTATAATCTAAAACGATTAACGAACTTCTCCTACTACATCTATGAGGATTAACAGATAGGTAACTATTGTCTTAATCAAATAGGGATATAAACATAAATCATTATAAGCCTTTTTAGGAAAATTTTATGTTGTTGACTCTTAAAGTGCATAAAATAAAATGTACTACAATTAACATGTAAAAGTATCAACAAAATAGTTGAGCAAATTCAAAAATTACAAAAAGAAAGGTTAGCATGAATTGACAAAAAGTTCAAGTTATAAGCAAAATTAATCAATTGAACAGGTGGTCAGCAACACTTTCTTTCGTGTTAGTTGAGTTGGGATCCTGATTTGCAACATTTTCTAGAGTTGGGTCTTCAGTTACTTCAGCTAGAATAGTAGGAACATCCTTTAGAGTAGAGGGGACATTCTTTGGAGTAGGCTCCTCAATAAACGAAGGGTCTTCAGTTATAGTAGGGGGGTCTTCACCTTATCCTTAATCTTTATCTTCCTCCTTAATGTTAACATCTTCCTTATCATCACTATCGCCATCATCATTATTGACATTCTAGACTGTTGACCTTAAGACTATTTACCCATGCTCGTCTCAAAGATCTGCAAGGTCTTATAAGAAGAATCTAGTCTTCTCAAATTGCCTAGGATAAAGGGTTCTCAATTGTGTTGTGCTTGTTAGTGAGTCATAATCGATAAACATTTTTATGAAGCTACTGCATTTGTTCAATATCTCAAAGGACCCACTTTTCTACTCTGTTTTGTATGTTTGTGTGTATGTGTCTTGTTCTTCTCTATTTTGATTAACTAGAAATAGAATTTGTTTTTAGGGTGTGAATTGTGTAGTGTTTAGTAACATTATGAGGACATATTCCATTAAATTTGTGATTATTACTTATGTGAATGTCAAATCTAAGTGTATAAGGGGAGATAGGTGATGTTGAGAGTGATGCACTTAGGCATGGTTACACTAAGTAAAGGATTCCTTAGATTCTTTAACATAAGAGTGGTTGATTAGTGAGTTATTATGCACAAGCAACAAAAATGATAGTGGCGATATTACTAGAAAGGATGGTTTCAATTAGATCCAAAACCTCATTGCTATAGTAGCCAGTTTAGCTAGAATCGTACAAAGGTTTATAGATGCTCGACCTCATGAAAGGGAAGTTGAGTATGGTCAAGGTGCACAAATTAGACTAAGAGCGCCTAAAGCTGGAATCCACACTAATGTTAGGAGAAGTTATTGAGGAAGAAGTAAAGGATGGCGAAGATGAGGATGTATAATTCCAAGATTTTGATGAGCAAGAAATCTAAGCACCTAGATGAACAAAGAATATTAAGGTTCATGTTCTATGCTTCTTTAAGATAGGAAATGCCGATGAATATCTGGATTAGGAAGAAAAGATTGGGAAAATATTTTATTTCTAGGATAATAAGGGTGCAATGCACATTTAAGTGGTTACATTGGAGTTTTTTTATATATGTAGCCTTATGGTGGAAGAAGGTATAGGCTACCCATCAGTAAGCCTAATGAGAGATTAGGACTTGGAATGAGACAAAGTGAGTCTTGAGGAATAGATTTGTTCCTAAGCATTACTAGAAAGATACCTTTTGACATCTACAAGAACTTAAGCAAGGAGGCCAAACTGTATACGAATATGTCGAAAAGTTTAAATTGTTGATGATCTGACATGGTATTGATGAACTAGAACCCCAAACAATTGCTAGGTCCTTATTTGGGTTAGGCAGTAGAGGTGAAATCAACTCAATTGAGCACCTAGTAGCCAACCTAGTGCATTGAGCTAACTTGTCACTAGCAAACCTCCTATAGTTCCAAGGTGGATCGATGCAGACCACATCCAAGTTGACTTGATGATAGCTAAGGCAAAACTAAGGCTGAGGAGCCTAAAGTTAAGAAGGACATTTGCCAAAGCTCAGGACAAAAGATAAGGGAGTTAAATGCTTCAAATGCCATGGTTTTGGACATATTGCTAACCAATGAGTGATGACTATAATAGGCAAGGAAACACTAATTCAGCTAGAGAATGCAAGTAAAGGTAAAGATGGAGTAACTATTGGAAATTTGTTAAGTGAGTTCTAAGAAGATCTTAAAGCCTTAACCTAACCCGAACTAGGATAGTACTTCAACTTGCTCATTAGAAGAAATCTTAATACTGTTGGTACAAAAGAGAATGAGCAAAGAGAAAGTCTTTTCCACACCAACTGCTACATGAATAGAAATTTGTGTTCCTTAGTCAATGATCAAGAGAGTTGTACTAATGTAATGGTGCAAGAAGTGGTGAAAGCCCTAAAGTTGCTGATTTGTTCTCACCCTTGACCTTGCAAGATCTACTGGATTAATGAGAAAGGTAGACTTCCAGTTACTAAGTAGGTAAAGGTACCTATCTCCATCAAGGAGAGATATCAGGATATGGTATTATATAATGTCCTGCCAATCTATGCTTCGCACATACTTCTTGGTCAACCTTATTTATTTGATTAAGGGTCCCCCATGATGAATATCAAAATACTTACATGTTTCAAAAGGATGATAAAAAGGTTGTACTCATTCCTATGAGCCCTCAAGAAGTTCAAGAGTCATAGGCTAAGGTCCCTAAGTCCTTACAAAAGACGGCTTTGGTAATCTCCCAAGTCAAATTGTTTAAGGTAGTTAAGATGGAAGAACGTATCTTTTTGTTCATAAGGAGACTACTTGAGCTATAAGACATTGGAACATTGCCAACTGATGTGCAAGCACTGCTTCAAGAACATGCTAACTTGTTCCTTAACGAGCTACCCAAGGGGTTACCTCCTTTTAGAGGCATTAAGCACTTTATTGATCTCTAGCCTAAAGTAGCCTTACTGAACCAACTTGCCTATGAGCTCAATCCTAAGCAAGAAACTAAGCTTAAGAAGTAAGTTGATGAGTTGATTGACCAAGGATATGTCAAGGAAAGCATGAGTCCATATGCTATGCCAGCTATTCTAGCACCAAAGAAGGATGGCTCCTAGCATATGTGTATCAACAGTTAAGCTACCAACAAGATAGCTGTCAAATATAGATAGCCAGTACCTTGAATGGATGACATGATAAACGAACTACATGGTGCGTAGATCTTTTTAGAGGTAGATTTGAAGAGTGGTTACCAATAGATTCGAACGAGACCAAGAGACAAGTGGAAGATAGCTTTCAAAATGAAGGATGATCCTTTTGAGTAGTTAGTGATGCCCTTCAAACTTACAAATGCTTCAAGTACTTTTTTTGCAACTCATAAATCATGTCTTGAGATCATTGATTAGCAAGTGTGTTGTCGTTATTTGGTTGACATTTTGGTATATAGTGTTAACCTCTCATCTTATGTTTAGCACTTGAGAACTATGTTTGAAATTTTATAAGCTAAAGACTTGTTCGGTAAAAAGAAATGTATGTTTTGTCAAAGTGAGGTTATGTTCCTCGAATATGTTGTGTTTGATGGAGGTATCTTAAACGACCTACCTTCAATGCTACTACATGCCTTAGTGATAACTTAGCTCTTAAACATATCTGATGTCAATAAAGTCAAGCTAAGAGAGATCATAATCAGGGTAGACTTTTAGCACTTCCTCCCTAACAAGCTATACCCCCTCTAATGGCTTCTTTTAGAGTAACTTTTCTATTAGAATTCTTGATCTCCAAGTTTTTTACTTGGGCCCTTAACTTGTCTTCCTCTCTCATTGAGATAAAAGTCTATTCCCAAGCTCCAATACTTCTCCTTTCTTTCTCATAGTTGGTCCTTCAACTCTTTTATTTCCTTAAATAGCTCATCGTTCTGAGTTTTCAAAGTCAATAACTCTTTAGATACTTCCCTATGGGCTCTTTGCTCGGACTTAAGCTACCCTTTCAATGGCCTTGATCCTCATGTTCTTAGTGTAATTGTTTGTATCTTAGAGGAGTTGTAAGCTACCTCTATCTTTCGCATGAAAATGATATAGTGATAAAGTAATCAACTTCCAATGCTACATATAAGAAGGAAAGTAGACATTGCACTTACCTTCCTCACATCCTCCTTGACCTCATCAATGGTTGTCAAAAAATGGCTACTCACTTGTAGATGCAAGGCAAAGGATCAACACTTACATAAGTATAACAAACTAAAATCACTTACATCGTATAATTTTGTAGCAATATGGGATTTCATACCCCCACTAATCCTCTTGATATCCCTTCTTAAAATGTTCTTATCCTTGGGGAATGATGATCTCCTCCATTAATGCTAGAGACTTCGTCCTGTCTCCTAAGGTAGACTCAATATAGAATTGTTAGGCCCTAGCACAATACATAATAGTAACTCCCTTTAGTAAGTAGAATAAATTCAATAGAAGTGATCCCAACGACTTTCTCATAGGGTGCTTAGTTCGTACCATCCTTTGGACCCTTGGACTTCTTACTAAGAGGGTTCATTGCAAGCTCCTTCCCCTTTCTCTTCTTGGTATGTTGCAAAGAAGTTAGCTCAAATGATGTCAAACTAGCCATAGTTGGGTTTGGTAAAGTTGCTTCAAGAGTAGTTATTTAGTTTAGTTCTTCAACTGGTTTCTCTATAGTAGTCTTCTTCGATGGGGATGGAACTTTCTCTTACACAACTTTAGGAACATTCCTTTAATGTGAAGTCACTTCTTTATTAGCAACCTGCTTCTTCCCAACTTACCTCACCTCACCTTGATTAGTAATGGCTTTTACAATACACTTATTAAGGTTTTGTTTTTTGATCTTTGCTTAGGCTAACTACTTCTTTGGATCTACTTCACCTACACCCATATTTGCAAAAAGGAGGAATATTAGAATTCAAATTACTAAAGAGTATAAATCTCACAAGACTATGCTGAGTAAAGCTCAAAGGCTAAAGATCTCCCCATGAGTTATCTAGATCGAACCCTCTCTGCTAGCTCAACTTTTCATAGCGAGAAGAATAAGCCATACCTTCATCGTTAGAGAACACTATCTATCCATTCTCATAACGCTAGATGATCCTTTTAGCATCCCAATAGAACATTTTATTACACCACTTATCTTGTAATTTCTTCATAGTAGTAGCATCATTCTACAATAGTTTTATCTCCTTGGTCCTAATGGGTATTAACCAAATACTCTAAAATTCAAGATCTACTCCTTACCTAACCGATATGTACTTATCATGCTAGTTATTCTAGTACACTATCTGGTTACCATTTTATTATGAAGAAAAACCTAAAGAGTTGCATAGTAACCCTAACATTGAGCTCCTTACAAATTATTTCAAAAGCAACTAAAATCCTATAAGGATTTAGGGAGAATATGCTCAGCAAAACTCAAAAGTAATTGAAAAAAGCTTTCCAGAAATCAAAAAAGGGTAAATGCAAACGTAACTAAAGTACTTTAAATATATATGGAATTCACAATCAATGGCAAAACACACTCTCTCATCCCACATAAGCTTATGTAATTTCCATTATATTAGGAGATCTTCAAAGTACTTATTGTATTTGGCACAACCACCCTAATAGCACTACTTTCCACTGCATATAAAGAATCAACATTGATACGATGCACTGAAAGTTGTTAAGGGTTAAAATATCGGGGTGGGTCTAAGCTTATAGAAAGCTTGAAGAGATTAGTAGAAATGCACAAGAACAATAAAGAAAAGTAAAAACAAGCAAACCCTCAAACAGTTTTAAGGATATGATGCACTAGGGAACTTTTGGGGACTTATGGCATAACTCAATATAATGTACAGAAAGGTCCAGTAGGGGTACTCACCACCTAGCCTTCCTTAAGGGTGAGCATAAGAGCAAAATAAGTAAAGAAGCTAATAAGAGCAATATTTACAAGAGTCTACTCAATATTTTGAGATAAGATGATGAAATCATTTTGTAGCTACATATGTAGTAAGTATTTATATCAAAAAACTTTGCCAACTTGCCTAAAAATGGAAAATACTAAAAGGGCAAGTTCTAAAAAAGTAATGTACAAGGAATAATGAAGGGTACAAATGAAAAATCAAAGAAATGAGTGGATTAGTGTGATAGAATCCTTTACTTAGGTCTTTAAGACATGGCAACAAATTATTGGAGATGCTTTTGGAGAAAACAAATAAATGGTATGGTTAAGATGGGAGTACCGAATAAGGGTATCGAGCAGACCTGGGTCCATCTGAGAAGAAGTAGCTATGGATGTGTACTAGAGCTCTTAGCTTCTCAACACCAATACTGCCGAGTTGTAGGTTAGCTCAGTCATGGCTAAGTAAGTACATGAGAGATTAGATCATCAATAGAGCAAAAGTCAAGTTAGCACTCAATTATTGAAAGATGTATAGTTACTTGACTTAGCATAAGGAATTGATCGATAGTGAGGAATAACTCAACCTCAGTAGGAGTTGGTTAGAACATGATAATTCACCTTATTAGTCCTTATAGGCCTTAGGCTTAGCTTCGGACTAAAGGTCCAATGGTTCAATTCCTATGAAACATTATACACCACATTGTCGTAAAGATACCTTATAGTCGTCTTATTGTTTCCATCATCAAGGTAGATGTCCATTAGTAATGCATCTATATAGGCAAGCTTCTCATATCTTTCTATTGCACTATTAGCCAAGCCACTAGATGTCGAGGTCGATCCAGTTGCTTCATTAAGGGGGGGTGTGAAGGAGTAGCTTTAGAGTCATCTGAACTGGTAAAGTGAATTCTACTTCTAGCCATATTAGATAATGTTTAGAAACTTTGAAGAACTTTAGAATTTCTTAAGAAAATTTGAAAGCAATTTGAGAGCAAGAAGAAGAGAGAACAATGGAACAATGGCACTTTGTGATAAGTAATTTGATAGAAAAGTTTTCCATCTTACTTTTGAGGGTCTTTATAGATATCAGCCTAACGCAATCTTTTATCTTAGAAATTCAAAATAACTATTGGGATATGAATGTGATTTGATTGTGAAGCACCGATGAGAGATACGTATCTACTGACAAGAATCCTACGTACACAATGCAGCCGGTGGTTATAACGGCATACAAAGTAATGATGGCTTAACTAACATCTATCATATGTATGTGCTTAGTACATGAATAGGCAGGAAAATGAAAAGTTGTGACCTTTGATCCAAGAGTTTGTATGACACCTAATAGTGAATATAAGATAAAAATGTTGAGGTATCTATGGAGATCTTAACAACTTTATTCGACAGAACGCCTGCCTACTCAAAAAAGGTGTTGAAAACATCTTTTTATTTAATCTCATACTTAAATCCTCAATCATAGGAGCCAGGGGGCAAATGATGTTAGTAAATTTTCACTTTTCTTAATGATTGCTTAGTGATGCACCGACTAGGCTTGCACTTTGTTGACCTATTCTATGTTGCTATGGTTGCATTACCAACCTAGTCTTACATAGAGGACCTTGGGCCTGGCCATCCAATGGGCAAGCTTTCAAGCTACCTTAATCAAACGTTTGAATTTAAATGGGAGGTGCAAACAGTTTATCAACTAGCAACCTTAACTACAACTACTTACGTCCTTTAACATTCGGCATGTAGTAAATTAAGAACTCACCACGTATCCTAAGCAATTAAACTACTTACCACTTCAGTTATTGGACAAACATCTATAAATATAGGGGCACAATTGCTATAAGAACTCTCTACACACTCTGAATATTTGCTCACCTACTTACTCTCTGAAGTTCACTTAAAGGAACTCTAACTTAGGTATCAAAGTAGCTATGTTAGATAAGCTCCAGCACCCCTCATAGCCTAACTTATTTCTCTCTTTCAAACTCAACTACCTAGTGTAAATTTCAACCAACACCACTACGTACCACTCTAGGTAACTGAAGAACAAAATCCATACTTAGGTCAATTCATAGTTTGGTTAGCATAGGTAGAGGCATAATCTTCCCTTAGATAGCTTGGCTTTTGGCCTCTCGACAAGTTATACTTCTTTTAACAACCCAATGCACATCCTCCATCATTCTCAACTAGTAAAATCTAGATTTTAATAGTTCATAAGTTCTCCTTTCCTAAAATGGCCTGTTAGACCTCCATAATAGTTTTCCTTGATGATTAGTTCCCATATGGAATAGGTTAGCATACATAGTTTTTTAGCTCAAAATAGATAGTCATCTTCAACAAAGTAACATCCAATGTTCTCCCTCTTCGAGACTAGGTATAAATTGAGCCAAAATGCTCATTTAATGAATGTTTCTCTTTAACACTTGCAAATCCCATCAACTTAGTTTTAAGGTTGGAAAGTAGTGCATGCGATCTAAACAAGGCATCTATGACTACATTCGTCTTCCCCTTCTTATATTTGATCACAAATGAGAATCCTTCAAGAAACTCAACCTATTTTATATGTCATTTCAATAGATTTGGTTGGCTTCTTAAGTATCTTAAGGTATGATGATTGGAGTACATAACAAATTCTTTTGGCAATAGGTAATGTTGCTATGTCTATAAGGCTTGGGTGAATGCATACAATTCTTCCTCATAAACCAAGTAGTTTAAAGTAGATCCTTTCAGTTTCTTGTTGAAGTAAGCGATAGGTTAATAGTCTTACATGAGTACTACATCGATTCCTATGCTAAAGGCATCATACTCTAGCTCAAACACTTTATTGAAATTTAGTATCAATAGCAATGTGTAGAAGTCCACCTCTTCTTTAACTCAACAAAGCTTTCTTTCTCCATACTTGCCTAATGAAATCAAGCATTCTTCTCTATAAGCTTGGTAAAGGGTATAGCAGCAAAACTAAAGTTCTAAATGAACTTGCAATAGAAAGAAGCTAAGCCATGGAAATTGTGTATATCTTCTCCTCATTAACTCTTAAGCCTCTACCATTGATAACATACCCAAGAAACACGACCTCATCTTGATTAAAACAACAATTCTTTAATTTACTAAACAATTTCTCCACTCTTATCACTTTAGAGATAGCTTGGAAATGTTTAGCATAGCTAAGTAGATCAAAACTATACATTAGAATGTCATCAAAATAAACAAAAACAAAATTTCCCATTTGATTCCTTCACACATGGTTCATCAATCTCATGGAAGTACTTAGGGCATTCAACAAGCCACTTAACAATCCATGCCTTGTCTTGAAGGCTATTTTCCACTCGTCCCCTTCTTATATGTAGATTTGATATCCAAATTTTAGATCAATATTTGAGAATACTTTTGCACCATGCAATTCATCTAGCATATCATCTAACCTAAGGATCAATTACCCGTACTTGATAGTGATTTTATTAATAGTTTGGCTATCTACATACATCCTTTAACTTTTGTCTTTCTTAGGAACTAAAAGTATGGGCACAACACATGGACTCATGCTTTCCTTAACATAACCTCTTTTGATTACTTCATTCACTTGCGTTTATAGCTTAGTACCTTGCCTAAGATTCATTTGATAGGATAGTTGCTCCTAACTACAAGTCAATTCCATGCTCCATCCCTCATTTTTGCAGTAACCTACCTAATAACTCTTTGGGAAATAGATCAATAAATTCCTTTAAGAAAGCTTGGACCTCTTAAGGTAAGTTGGTTTGCTCTTTTAGTTCCAAAAACCTTTGTATCAAAAAAAGGTTGGCTCATTAGACTTGATGGCTCCTCTCAATTCAGATCGACTCAAAACCAAAGTCTTTTTGGTTCGTCCATTTAACTTAGCTTGCATGCTATTGAATTAGTTCAATGTCATTGAGTAAAAGCGTAATAGATCGACCATCCTTCTCAAATGTGTAAGTATTTCTATAATCATCATGCATAACTCTTCTATTAAACAACTAAGGGCAGTTAAGTAGAATATACAAAGCACACATCATATCTCATCCTTATAACTCCTAACAAAAATTGGTAACAACACTTACTTTGTAACATGCAACAATCTCTTTTCATTTAGCTAATGTAGTTTGTACATTGTCTAGCTTAAGGTATAGAGAGATCATTAAGTTTAACTAATCGACCAACCTTGTAGAAGCAACATTTGTATAACTACTACTATCAATAATCAAAGCACAAAGCAAATCTCTTACCTTATAGTTAGTATGATACAAATTCTCTCATTGTTTGTCTTGATTGTGCTACATAAGGAATGGTAGTACTAATGAGTGCTAGAGAGGTACCATTATCAATAATCAAACAACTTTTTTGCTTGCTCCTCTTAGTCCAATTACTCATCAACACAAATTCAAACATTATTAATACATCAAGGAGCTTAGACTTTACATCCTTCTTCATAACAATCGTCATCAAACTCTTTATCAATTTCTCCAACTTCATTAAGATCTATCCTTCAATGAGGTGGATGATCTACTCTTCCTTGATAGTGGTAAAAAGGGCATATAGCTCTATTGCATTAGCCTTGAGGCATCCGATATGGTCTTTCATTGACCACTACTCTCTTCTTCCTCTACTACATCCATCCTTCCATTGACTCTTCTGACTCGAATATTGTGAGCTGGGTAAACTTCTCTTCTATGCCAAACTTCCTAATTAGGTCGATTTAATTGATATTCAGCTTAGAGTTCCTTTAGAGTTTCATCAATAGTTACTTCATCAGCTTAGTGTGCTCTTTCAACGCAAGCTGTGGTTTCGTATTGTGTTACGGCAAACATATTTTCTAGTAGTTTAGAAAGTTGAGCCATATGTTCGTTGATGGTCTTTAGAGCTCACTCCATGCATCTATAACTTCATAGAGCATTACTTTCATTATCCCCAACTATTGCATTAATACTATGGTCTATCATCTTTTCATCGATACCTCATACAACACCACATTACAACAAGTACTAGTCTAGCAACCACTATACTTGTCTCAACAATGGGACAACACACACATATACAATCGATAACAACTATACACTTTACACCAACTACTACTACCATACCCTACTCAACAGCCCTTACTTTGTTTCAAATGATGGAAACATGGTACAATAAAATACTCACACCAACAAATAATAGCACTACACAACCACAATATTTTTTATCCAATACTATAATCCAAACTTCCATATAAGCACAACATTGTTCTACACACTCTTTATCAACAACTTAACTCATAACCATTCTTAGAACCTTAAGTTCTGATACCAAAATAATGTGACAAAGGATACAAGAACATACATAATGGGCCTTTGACAAGGGCTTACCATAGCATCAATAGGTTCTTCAAGGGCTATCAAAGAAAAAGGAAATAGGTGGTTAGTGAATATTATGCACTACTTAAACACTCACAGCGAATGCTTTGCCGAATGTGACTTACTAGTCTAAGACAGAAGGCTACAACCTTACTTAAAGATTAAAATGAGCTAGGGTTTGGTTGTCATAAGGAGAGTGTCTCATGGAGGAGAAGGAAAAACTATAATATTGTATCAATTCAAATGGAATATCTAATTACAATAGTGCTTATCACATGGTATTTATACTTACCTTGCTAAGGTTAGAATCTTCTGTACAAAATTACTAAAAGGGGTAAAATCAATGGTTACAAAGTAAACACAAATACGAGCAAATCCTAAACATCCAAAAAGAGATTATCCATCGTTTGGAAATGGCATTGCGAGTCATCGGATACGTAGCTTCCAAAGAGAGATTGGCAAATGTGGCACATAACAAGCTTTGAGGAGAAGGGATAAGGTTGATGATACACTTGACCTCACCCTATTATAACAAATAACAAAAGTAGATTTTTACTAGTAAGTGCACTAAGTCATTTATGTGGCAATGAAACTGGTGAAAACCCAGTTCAACCCATAAGGAATAATGACTAACTTTTATTAGTATTAGTCTTGTCTAAATCTAAGCAAATAAATTAGAGATCTATTAAATAATTAAATTATGAAAACTAATCTAACAAAGTAAATTAAATGGGACATTCAACATTTTTAAGGATTCAATTGTAACCTTGGAATACTAGTTAATGTTAACACAATGTCGCTAATAGGTTTAATTTTAAAGCAATTAAGCTCTAAGTAATATTCCTTGTTGTGAAGCGAACCAATTACCTAGGATTAACTAATTTATCCTTTCTATCACTAGACAAGAGATAAAACTAAATTAATCCTTTTTAGTTCCTAAACCTTAATTGAATTAAAGAACATATTGTTATGTCTTCTTGAATCCAAATTATCTAGATTATAGTGATCAAATGGAAAAGGACTTATAACTCAATCCTAATTAACACGTATTCTAGTCAAAATACATGTTTTAATCATTAGGAAATTAAAGGCATCAAACCATAAACACAATTCATTATTTGATAATCTAAAGTGTCCAATAAGCAATATCAATTAAGCACAAGAGAAGTAATAAGTTTTGTAGTCTCTAAATCAAGAATGTATAAAAAGGAATGAATACAACCTTTGAAGGAGTTCCCAAACTTAACTTAAGGTCACAATATCCAATAAGAAATATCAATTAAACATAAGAGAAGTAAACGGTTTCATAGTATCCAAAAGCTACTCTAAAAGATGTTCTTCTCCTCTACTAAACCCTACTTCTATTGTAATAAGAATGAACTATCTATTCTCCCTTTTATGTCTAAAAGGCTCTCATCTATTTATAATTGTAGGGAAACTTCTAGGCTTCAAATCTTTCTGAAAATAAAAGATTCGCAACCCATGTAATGACCATTCCTAAAAGATCATGTCCATGATCCTTGGCCAAAGTTCTCTCTCAATACTAATTCTTCTTTCTTTTCTTGCTCTTTTGCCAAAGATTTCAATTTATGGTCAGTATTCATGGTGTGATCCGTTTTAAGGCTTCAAAACATATCAAAATCATCTCAAACTCTTCTAAAACTTATAAAAAAATCATCAAACTCTTCAAATCAATCAAATGAAGCTTAAAATCAAAATATAAACGAATTAAGTATCAAATTCAATACAAATAACTAGAAAACCTTATAAAAACATTATAAAATTAACTATAAAATATGTACATTTACACACTCGTCAAATCTCTCAACACTTAAGCATTTACTTAACCTTAAGCAAATTAATAAAATCAAAATCAAAATAATATACCTTAAGGACAAGATCATCAATTTCCTTATATCATGGAAAAGTACAACCTTAAATTGTCGAGCTTCACAATTTCATTCAAAATCACCCTTTCTTCCTTCATTTTGTAATGCCCTTAGAACATTTAGAAAACAACACTAAAAATTTATTAAATTTCAACAATCAATCCAAATAATCCAGAGTTAAGCCTTATCACTTAAATAAAAAGTAAACTAGAGATTAAAATAAACATTAACAAATTGAGAAAGAGTTATAAGAATTTCATCAATCTAACTCAAGAGGATAGAAATTTTCCCTAAGCTTTTCTTTTTTTAAAGAAAACTCAAACTAGATGCATGTTACATTAAATCATCCTCTAATTGTCTCCTTACTTCTTTTAGTTTTCATTGGAAGGCTTTTTCCAAATTAATTCAATTTCTTTATTTTATTCAAGCTCATTAGCAGTAGGAAAGAACCTTATTCTTCCAATAGGCTAAGGCCAATCCTTATTGATTTAGCCCTTAATTTTGCATTGATTATGGAAAGAACCTTGCTCTTTTAAAGAACCAAAGCCGATTCTTGATAACATTTTTTTTATTTTCTTTATGTTGGCAATAAGAAAGAATCTTACTCTTCTAATGGACTAAAATCCTTACCAACATATTGCGCCCCAAATCAAAGAGTCATAACAGTCCTACTATGTAAACTAACCTAAATTAGAAACTAACCACTTAGCTACTAATGTAAGTATAGATTACATAAGGCATTTACTACTTCTCGCTTTAAGCCTTCTAATTTTGAGTTTAATAAATATCAACCTACGATATAATTTTTCAAAGAACCTCGAAAAATAGACTTATAGCTCAAATAATCAAGAAAATTAAGATTTACAAATCATTTAGAGTATAAAATATCAATTTCAATAAAATGTTCTGAAAGCAAATTGAGTTGAGGAAATAAAGCGATTAATAAAAGGGTTTCTAAAAGATAATAGGTTAACAAAGCATAGTAACAGTATCCATAGTTGAAAACTAGAAAGTCACTAATAGAGAACCTATTAGTTTCGTACAAATTAGTAAAGATAACAAATAAATAAGAACATAGTCCATAGGTCTTAAATCTCACTACCCAACCCTATCCTTTAATCTTCTAGAACTTACTGTAATATTAGTGAGTCTACTAGAAACCTACAAAATAGCTATAGAGGAGTGAGCGACAACTTGCTTAGTAAGTGGGATAGAGATTATAGCACATATCAATCATCAAACAACTAAGGTTTTCAAGTAAAGTTAATTGGATGTTATGTATGTTTAAGAAAATGCTATTGTATGATGTTGACCAGTTGTTGTGAGATCAAAGAAATTAGGCTCACTATAATCCAGGTTTTGAGGAGTTTCACTCTACGTACTTCGCGAATCAATCACTAAACCAAGGCTTATGCAATAAAGAAACGCACTTTACGCGAGACTACCTTCAAACTACAGTCCCCAACCTTATTGTGACCTTCTCTCCCGTCACTTAGTTTAATTAAGGGAGGTAAAAGGACCATTCCTACCATCCTCATTGAAGGTTCTATTTTTGGCACAAACTCTCTAAGCATTTTCCCCTAGTGGCTTACAAAGCATGTCTAGTTAGAAGTTAAGTCAAGTTTAAGTTAGATTGCTTTTGGGTTGATGAAGCAATTTCAAATTATTCAAAGCAAACAACATCGTAAAGTAACCAATATATATGCGATCCAGCATTCTACGATAGTAACACAATATTCAAGCACATATCCATACAAGTTAATAGCTTATATTTATAAGCAAGACACATACTAAGGCCTCTACGTATTCTTTATAATACTTCAATATACGATGAAGTGCTAATACCACTTACTTGGAACTTAATTGCTCGCTAACTCGGTTGTTCACTTGTCCTTATAGGTGATCTCTTGATATTTATCTTGATGTAGTACTTTATTCTGTATATTAATAAGGAAATATTGCTAATTTACTCATTTACAATAGAATTAGGTTGATTAATCATTGGTTCATTAACCTACTTCGTAAGTATTGGAAGTTTAAACTACTGCTATAAGTTTATGTTACCTTTTAGGCTATCCCCCGAATCAAGATGTCCTTGAAATATTTACTAGAAAAGCTTCTGAGATATCCACTACACTACTTAGTTATTGAAGTTTACCATAAATTCATCCTCTACATCAATCTCTAAGGTTAGTAACTTCCTAAGATTTTCAATAAACACCATTTAAGCCAAGTTCTAAGTTAAGTCATTCTTAAAGTTATTAAACTAGAAGCCTTTAAGTTATCTTCTTATCCATATCAAAGTCAAGGTTTTATAGGATTATCCGCTGAATTTGATAACTACCCAAAATTTCTTAGGAATTACCTTCAAAAACAACTTTTGAGTACTTATACTTAAGTTTTTCACTTCAAGTATCCTCTAGGGCACCTTTCGAACCAACCATGTATTTTATTCAACTTTTAGATCTCTTAGTAGAATATCCTCTAGGCTATCCTTTCAATAGAGTCAATTGCAAATTCCTTAAGTGTTCATCCTCTAACTTAGTCTCTAAGCCTTCCTTATCTATACTTCTCTTCGAAATTTGCCTCTGACTAAACCTCTAAATCAATATTCAATAGAACATTTTTCCTCACATCCCCTAAAATACACTCTGACTCTGTTATCTTATAGAGTTTTAGGGAAATTATCCTTTAACCAAGCTTCTATATCCCTTGCTTTCACATTTTATTCATAATTTTTGCTCTTGACTCACCTTTTGAACATTAATCTAGTTAAAAACTAATTTCCAAAATCCTCTAAATCATCTTCTACCTTCACCTAATTCCCTTAAAATCACTTCATTGATCCATTTACTTCTAATTGCAATCAAAACTAACCAGAATAATACCCTAATCCATACTTCTCAATTTCATTACATCCAAATTCCTAGTATATCACATCATTACTCATCAATTCCCAAATTACCAAATGAGTCATATGGATGGCATATACTTGATTTTGTCAACTTCTCTTAATAAAACCTCTTCTAATAGCACTCAAACACCATAAAATACTTCAACAACCAGTAGAGCTTAGAATCTAATAGAGGTTTTTAAGAAAAGTACAATAATTTTTACCAAAAACACCATTTTAATCATATTTTAAGGCTCAAAAATAGAATAAAAATTTAGAAAATAGTTTTGTTAAAAATATTTAAATAGAATTTTAGTATCAACAGTGGATAGTTTGCAAAAAAATTTATAGCTCAAAACTACGTCATTAAATGTGTTTATTTCAACATTGAAAATTGCTTGATTTTGTCGATTTCTTAAGCATGTATATTGTAACTATTAAATTTTTACAAGAAAATATTTTTCGTAGATTGTACACATGAAATTATGTAAGAGTAAGTTTTTGTAGAATTTTCTTGGTAATATTTATATTTTTTGTAATTTAATGAAATACAACCAAATTAGGACCCTCATCAAAAATTGGAGCTCCAGCCACCAATAGCAATCACTTATTTGTCGGCCGGCTTAGGCGTAGGCCACTCATTATGGTGGTGAGGTTGGTTCATGCCTAGTAGGTACTTATACCCACAAAATCCAAATTACTTAGATCACATATTGATTTTCTAATTTTTCCTTGATTTTCCTCTTTGATCACTTTCACTCGCTCTAATTTTTTCCATATCCTTAATTGCATAAATGAAATGTAGCAAAGTGTTTCTAAATTTTTCTTAGCCAATTTGGTGATGAAATGATTTTTCTCTCTCTTCCCTACACAAATTCCACTTATAACTAATAAAGATTTGCATGTAATCCTTGCCTAATCCCTCACTACCTATCCTACACATCTCTACATGCCCACTCTATCAAAATCCAGCTGCCCATATATATATCTTTTTCATAGTTTATTTTAGCTTAATTTAAATTAAATCAGGGGTTTTAGATAATTACAAGTATATAATTACACGTAAGGTATCTACATATATTCTATATATTATTTCATGTCATATAATGTTTTTATTACATATATAATTTATCTCTAAATATTTATTAACTCTTAAAGCATATCCTACGTGATTTCGATAAATATTACATAATATAATTAAATTATACTAATTTAGCCATATTGTTATTTTCTTCATAATATTTTTAATATTCGAGTCCTTAGGGTCTCTTAGACTAAAGTCTCAAGCTTACTCATACATTTCTAAGTCAATCAAGTTAGTTTCATTGATACCCTAAATTACCCGCTTGAATAACTATGTAAACCTACAGGGCACACATTTCCAACTCCCCTTCAGAAAAGTTTTGTTCTCAAAACTTCAATTATCCATCTTACCTATGCCATGTCTACAAACTTTAATCTTAATTCTAATATCTTTATCAAGATAGGGTGATCTATCATTAACTTGATCTTCTAAGTAATCATGTCTCATTTCTATGAATTTATTTATTGAGTACCTAGATGAGTTACCCTTCAACTTGTATATCCTTCTTATAGGTCTATTATCTTTATTATCAATTGATTTAGCTTAAGGCTATCTATTTATTGTACTCTTATATATTTCACATTTTGTTTTCTTAATTTTTAGAAGATCCATTGTTTTAGCTCTAATATTATAGTTGCATTCTTCCTCATCATACATACTATCATCACGTAGCATACCTCGATAGTCTCTAAATCTTCTATGTCCGTAATACTCAAGTACGATGGTTATGATTTATCTTCCAATCCTTAATATAGTTAAAACTTCACTTCTATCATCCTCTGACTTAGTTTTAAATACTAGCATATATCTTAACTCTTGTCTTTACTCTTTACATTGCCCTATTAACTTCTAAACCCAATTATCTAATATGTTGAGAGATTGCTTCCTTACCGTTATCACTTTAGTTGAATTCCTCTTTGAGTCCACACTGTCTTCGGTGTCAAGAGCTTGACATTTCATATATTAGCACATATAATTGTACAGTTGAGGTTAGCAAATCTTAATCATTTTACAAAGTTCGTGCTCGAATGAAATAAGGACTAACTTGATAAACAAATACAATTCAATTGACATGATTTAGGAGGGATAAGGACATAGACCAGTTTTCAACTTTTTAACTAACACGACATGTGTAATTTGCATCACATCTCGGCATAGCACAAGATGCCCCATTACACAGGTAAACCTATTAAATATAAGTTCAATTCTAACAAAATAACACTTCATTATATATTTTGCACTTAAAAGAGTTCAACTATAAGCTTTTGATTACAAATATTTATATCATTTACAAAACTCAAAACCTTTAATACTAAACTATGGTTAGACTATTAGGCCTTCATTATACTTATTCAATGACACATTTATTTCCAAAATAACTAACTTTATCTAGCACTCTCCAAATGTCCACCCCTATTGTTGGTGACGCCTTAAAAAGTTGCATCCTAACCTGAGGATAAAAGAAAACTTTTCTCCCTAATTATTGTTGAGCTGATTGAGAGTGGTAAATAAGCAATAATAGCCCAAAGCACATAATACAGGTGCCCAAGTCTCACATTCAGTTAATATCCATGTGGCATAAAAGATAATGCAAATTATATGTCACGCTAATGCGTGCAACATGCATTGGTACCGATATCTTAGTTAGCCTAAAAACTCATCCAGTTTGGTCAACTACAAATCTGAGCATTTGAATAATATAGCTAAGAACCTATCAAAACATCTCAACTTAGCAAAAATCTACAAAGTGTAGTTGAAGTTTTGGTCAATACAAAACTATATGTACAAAACCTAACTTTGTAAACTTATCCTAGCAAAACCATAAGTTTTATTAAAACTAACTAGTAGGTCCTTTTTGTATCATGCTGTGAATGCATCAACTAATTCTTAATTATCAACAAGTATATTAACAAGGCTTATCATATTCTTTCTATCTCTAAATTTGCTTTTGGAATAGCTTCTGATTTGAATCTTCATTATAGCATAAATCTTCATATGTTTTACTTACAACCAAATCTAAAGTTAATTACACAAAACATTACCAACATTATACAAAATACATTACTAAGTACCTACCATCACGAATCTAGACAATATTCAAACAATTACTCCATTCACAATTTACCAAGCTAGTGTAAGTCAACTTTTACTCAACAATTCCTAGCATCATTCAAACATACACCATAATCATGTGTAAAGTTAGTCAAATGTAAATCTATACCCTATACATGCAATTCTACTTACCTAGCTAGTAGTACAATCCCAATTCACTCGTTAACTAGAACTTCCTCCTCCATGACTTCACCTAGCAAGAAGAAATTTTTCTACAATCAATTACAGGTCATGAGTATATATACATATAATAGTTCTCGCTTATTAGTAATTAGTTCAAATAAGCTAGTTCCGATTCAATTGCTAAGTTTGATTCTGAGTTAGCCTTTAAGATAGCTTCTAAAATGGCTTCTAAGTTACCCTCTATTTCATCCTAGTTAAAATTCCTTAATTAGATACTGGTTACTTACATCTACAGTTAAATGTCTCAATATTGCATCTCGTTCAATTGTCTAGACTCAATTTACCCCAAAAATACTTAGGTATCATAGCTTATAAATATGGTTTGGAACTTTCTAAATAAGTATCTGATCAATAGTGTTATTACAATTTTTATTCTAGAACTCTATGAAAATATCTAAATGCAGTTTTGTTAACTAGGAACTCTTTAAAGAAGTATCTAAAAATAGCCTTATTAACTAAAATTTCCCTCATTAACCTATAGATGTTGTGATAGCCATATATTTCATATCCAGTAGCTTTCTAGTCAAGTCTTTGAACTGGAATTAATTCATTTTTCTAATAAAACAACCTTTTGAAAAACTATTTAAACAGGGAGATTTTACATGTTTTCTTGAAATAACTCATCCAACATCATATTCTAGACTATAGACATACCTAATCATGTATTTGGCTAGGTTTTTGGCTGAAATGGTTCAGATGCCAAAACTAGACATAAGTATAGCTTTCAACGCCATTATTAATGGTGTCAAACCCCATGGAGACTTTTTCAAGTCTCTCTCCAAAAATATACTGGGAACATTTGCTAAGTTGAAAGCCAAAGCCATGTCTTACATCTAATAAGAAAACAATATAAAGGCTTACTAAGAAGTTGATCAAAATAAAGGAGACAAGAAAGGCAACAATAGGAGAAGTGCTAAAGATTGACTCGAAACAGACGATGACTAATGTCATAATGTCGAGAAAAGGAGGCTACGAATCCTAATATATTCAGTCCACACACTAGTCAATCGGCCAATTCTAGACATATTAATGGAGGTGCATAGACAGAGAGGAGTGTTATAATGGCTAGAAAGGATGAGAGGAAACCTGATGCGAATCGTAACCAAGAACAGACAAGACCGGTCATTAGATGGGTCTAAGCTTGCTGAAAGCTTGAAGAGATGATGGGGAAATGCGCAAAAGAACTAGAAAGTGAATGAAATGTAAGCAAAACCCACGAATAGCTTTAAAGGATATGACGTAGCAATGTAACCTTTGAGGACTCATGACCCAACTTGATATGATGCATGAATCAGTCCAGTGAGGTTACTTATTACCTAACCTTGCTTAAGGGTTAGGATAAGAGTGAAACGAGACTAAAATAAGTAGTGTTTATGTTAAGGAAGAATATTTAGTTGTATTGATGATAATCTGATTATGGCTACAAATACAAGGGGTATTTATGCTAATAAGTTAGGATAATTTTCCTAAAAGGGAAAAGATAAAAGGAGTATTACCTTAAGAGGTAATGTATAAGAATACAAAAAGATAAAAATGAATATTAAAGAAAAGAAATGATTAGTGTAGTAGATGCTACATGTGGTCTTGTACACATGGTGGTGATACATTAGTAAAGCCGTTGGAGGATGCAAGCAAAAGAGTATGATTAGATTGCTGGTCTGAGCAAGGGTGACTAAGGATTAGTCCGAGGTCTCTCTTATGGCACCTCAATAGGGGTAAGGCTGAGTAATTGGTTGGCTTGGATGTAAGTAAGTACTTAAGAATGATTTGGCTATTATCTCAACAATCTACAATTCAGCACACTTTAGAGAGATGGACAGTCATTCAGCTCAACCTAAAGAGTGACTCAACAAAGAGATACTCAGCTTCGACAAGAGTCAATTGAAGTAGGAAGATCTACCTTACTAGCCGTTCTAGTCCTTAGGCTCGGCTGTAGGTCAAAGGCTTAGTAGCCTAATTCCTATCAAAACCCATCAAGGTGAAATTCTAACAAATACTAGAATTTCCATTGCTACGAATGCCATAACACTAACAAATGCATTTAACTTAAAAATGTGATGAGGATGCGATTCAGCAAGGGCACTTGCATAAGTTTCTCATACACGATGCAAAGATTATTAAGTGACCATCTTAATGGAGATGAGAAGATCAAGAGAATGTTACTATACTAGCTATTGCTAGGAAAGACGCAAGAGACAAAAGCACTAATAGAGCACCTAATGATATAATTAACATTATTGTTGGTAGACCTTCTACTATAAGCCGATCAAGCTCTTCGAGCTCAACTAACTCCATTAATTATGTTTATAACATCCAAGGTAAGAAGGTCAAAATTGACAATACCATTTCCTTTATAGAAGAAGATTTCAAAGGCATTCAAAGGCCTTATGATGACACACTAGTCATTAGTGTAAGAATCACCAACTTCAAGGTCAAGAAAATTCTCATTGGCACTAAAAGTTCTACAGACATTATTTTTCAACATGCTTCTGATCAAATGAGACCAAAGATCAAGGTATAGCTAAAATCCTATAACTACAATTTGTATGCCTACAACAATCAACCCATTCAAGTGACCGAGGTAATTTCTCTACCAATCTAGATTGGAGATGATATTTATGTCACGAAAGATTAAGTGGACTTTCTTGTTATCAAATGTTAGTTCCCATATAATATGATCATGGGACGGCTGTATCAACACTTATTCGACATCGTCCCTTCTACTGCCCACCTTAAGGCTAAATTTCCTACTCCTATTAGGGTTAGGGTATATAAAGGGGATCAATAATTGATAAGGTCATTGTATAAAAGGGTGTTAAGGCGAGAAGAAATTTTTGAAGTCAAAACATACCTAGAAGGAAAGTCAATCAGCATCGATAATGCTAAAGATGAAATAAAGGAAATTTCGCTAGGAGATGATCTTAAAAAGATGACCAAGATAAGGAAACCTTTATCGGCAAACATCCATCCAAGTTTAATCAACTTTCTATAGGATAACGCTGACATATTCCCATGGTCCCCCTCAAATATGTGGGGAATCCCTAGAAACGTTATGGTACACAAAATTTAAATCTATCCAAACGCAAAGGTGATTTAACAAAGTAAAAGACATTTCACCCCTAAGATGCAAGTAGCCATCGAAGAAGAAGTCTAGAAACTCTTGAAGGCAGGATTCGTATGAAAAGAGCCTTATCCAACTTAACTAGCTAATCATGTATTAATCAAGAAATCTATCAACAAGTAGTGCATGTACATAGACTTCACGGATCTAAACAAAGCTTATCCTAAAGATTGCTTTCTCCTACTGAGAATAGATCAAATGGTTGATTCAACTACTAGGCATGCTTTACTCTCTTTCATGGATACTTTTTCCAACTACAACCAAATTAAGATGGACGAGGAAGATGAAGTTCACACATCATTCATCACTAACTTTGAAACATACTATTATATAGTGATGCCCTTTGAGCTAAAAAACACTAGAACAACTTATCAGTAGCTTATAACTATGATGTTTAAGTCTTGGATCCATTGAAGTGTCGAAGTATATGTTGATGATATGATTGTGAAAAGCACGACAAAGGATCGGCATCTCGTTGATCTTGAGGAGACAATCAATACTTTAGGAAAATAAAATATGAAGTTGAATCTATAGAAGTGCATCTTTGGTGCTACTTTGGGAAAGTTTTTTTGTTACATGGTCACTCAGTATAGTATTGAAGTGAATCCGAGGAAGATTGATATGATCAGAAACATGAAGTCTCCTGATACTGTCAAGGAGATTATGGAGCTAACATGACAAATAGCCTTTAGTAGGTTCATGTCGAGAAGTGGGTACAGGTGTGCAAAATTCTTAAAAATTTTAATGAATCTGAAAGATTTCAAGCAAACAGATGAGTGAGAAAAAGTATTCAGTGAGCTTAAATATTTTCTCATGTCACTACCAATACTCTCGACATCAATTCTAGGAGAGAACTTATATTTATACTTGTCAATCAATAGCTAAGTACTTCCTTCTGTGTTGGTCTGAATTGACGACAAGGAGCATTAGCGAATTTATTATGCAAGTCATGTCCTGTAAGGACCAAAGCATCTATATATCAAAATTGAGAAATTTGTGTTAACAGTGGTTCTCTTGATAAGGAAGTTGAAACTAAACTTCAAGGCTCACCAAATCATAGTCTTTATTGATCAACCTTTGCAATAGGCATTACAAAGGCTAAATTCTTAAGGAAGAATGATGAAATATGCCTTGGAGCTAAGTACTTATGGTGTACAATACAAACCTAAAATGGTATTAAAAGCTCAAGTATTGGCAAATTTTCTAGTTGAGTTTACAGGTGAAGAAGATAGCAAAGAAATTACTGAGAAGTTGATATGGAATCTTTATATTGATGGTTCTTCAACTGAAGAAGGAATTAGTGCGGGTCTTATTCTACAAGGACCCAATAATGTCAAGGTTACTTATGCCTCAAAATTTGGATTTCCAACCAACAATAATGAAGCAAAGTATCAAGCCCTAATAGTAGGACTCAAATTGGCAAAGGAAGTTAGTTTCAAGAAATTTGAAGTTTTATTTGATTCACAACTTGTGAGTCAAGTCAAAGGAAGTTATGCAGTAGCATCTCCACGCTAAAGATCAATGCAATGCTTTATTCCTCTAATAGGCAGTAAGCCCCTTAGTAGAAAACAAGTTGGCATAATCTTGAAGCAACGTCTGTACCTCGATCAGTAATACTCTAACTAACTTTAACTTTAGTAACCTCTTGACCAATAAGAACACATACTTTTCTATCTTGACATCTTCAAAAAATTGAGCTTTGGAAATCACTAAAGACTTCATTTAGAGTGTTCTAGAAATCTTCTCTTATGACTCCTATATTTCTTTAGGGCTCATTGGGTTAATATAACCTTCTTCCCATCCTTTTAGAACATATAAGTGTTCTTATACCCATCATGGAGTACCTTCAAATCAAACAGCTGAGGTTAACCAAGTAGTATGTATGTAGTGCACATGGGTAAGATGTCACATAACACCCCATCCTTATATCTATCACCAACAGTGATCGATACTCTAACTTACTCGGCAGCAGGTAGACCTCCCTTCTCATTTAGCTAATGAATCTTGTAGGGTTTAGGATAAAGGCATGTTAGCAATTTCAAAGCCTTCACTACTCCTTGTGCTATGATATTGGTATAGCTCCATCCATCAATGATCAAAGCACATTATTTACCATTCACTTCACAGTTTGTATGGAAGAGGTTCTCTTACTGTTCATTCTCGTCAATGGTAAAGGTACTAAGAGATCTTCATAAAACCATACAGTAGTCTCCTATTTTAGATGGAGCCATGGCATTTGAATCTTCTTGAAACTCTTATACTAGTTAATCGACTCCCTTTTCTTCATCCTCACCTTCACTAGCACTCTCTACTTCAAATTGGGGCTTCTCTCCCTTAATGTTCATGATGCATTGATTAGGACTTTGACTAGCCACATGTCCAAAACCAAGATACTTGAAACACTTTATCTCTTGAGTCTTCTTACCAAAGCTCTGACCTTGATCCTTTTGAACCTTAGGTTCCTTAACCTTAGTCTTTCTTCGACCGTCACCAAGTCTACTTGACATCTAACCTCGATAATCTACCTTAAGGTTGTATTGAGCTCGATTATATCTAAGTCGGCTCAACATACAAGTCCTACTTGATAAGCTAGGTCAGTTACTCAGCACTCGATTGATCTAATTTCACCTTTGCCTTTTGACCCTTTATGCTACTCGTATGGTCTCATCTAGATTTCTAAGCCTCTACACTTTCACTATATTACCAATTTTAGATTTTAGTCAAGAAATAAACCGAGCTATTGTTCGCACCATGAGCTTATCAACTTCAAATTGGATCAATAGCAACTCGAACTCTCAGACACACTCATCCACTAATCAGTGACCTTACTTGAGTTTTTAGCAGCATCAAAAAGTGTCTTACTCATAGTTGTTTTAGAACAAACCTACTCCTCAAAACTCTCTTCAACTCATTCCATGTTCCGATTTCATGTCAGGCTCTTTAGCATACATTTTGCATTTTTTTCCACTACATTGCTATGAACCTAGAAAATTCTAAAGTAGCCACTCGAATTACATACAAAGTCCTCAAAATCATAGAAGTCAAATATCATTTCAATCTTTTCCTCCCAGTCTAGATTATCATCAACACTACTAGACCTATTAAAATTCAAAATCTGCACCTTGAGATGCTCAACTCTACTAGGGGCTTGAAGCTCACACTCTTTGAATCTATCATACTACTCCCCTTTCTCATATTCCTCAACTTTGTCCAACTCAAGTCTCCTCTTCAAAACCCTTTCAACATGTTAGGGTGGAGCTAGGTTCACATCAATAGCTTTGAGTGCTCGACGTTCACCTACTTATCTTCTCAGCCTATCTCTCACTTCTCGGCCTCGTTCATCAACTCTCTCTTAAAGTCTAGTCTCTACAGCCCTCTATACAGATATAACCAAGTTGGTTACAATAGGAACAAGGTCTTACAACTATTCATAAGTTGATGTTTGGGTTACTATTGATATGTTGTGTTGGGAGCAGCAGAAGTGATTGAATTACATTGCAGTTCAATAAGCTAGAAGAGTTGAGCTTAGTGTATAGTGTCCTCAGACTTAACACTCATCAGGTTAGCCTTAGCACTTGACATGTAGGCCTTAACACTCGGCAGATTGGCTACTAAGAAAGAGTCTAAGTAAAGTAGAGTGTGTCCAAGCTAGGCCCTTAGAGAGTTCGTCCATAGATCTTCCATATACTTAAGCTCGTCCTTAGTAAGCTGATAAGGAGAATACCCTTAGTGAGAGATTGGAGGCCTCAGAAGCGGGTGTGAGTGATAAGTCCGAAGGCTGGTAATCCATTAGAAACTAAGTCCACAAACCTAGAAACTAAGGATTAAGCCTAACCTTAGTCAACCTGATAGGAACCTGACCATCCTCACCATTCCAAGAGTGAGCTAATACAACTAGCTGCTGACTAGATATTTACCATATATAGTCCTTCCTTAAAGAACCAACTTAAGCATCTTGGTCCCCAATTCTTAAGACAATAGGAAACAACTTGAGTAGCCTCTATCTAACTCAGCTATCGCTCTTGCCACCCACTCCACAACTTATCTAGGCACTCTGACATGTGTTTAAGCTAGGCTCTTGAAAGCCGACCTATTGGACAACTTAGTTAGGAGCTCAAGTCCAGTAATGGGCATACCTAAAGGCTTAAATAGATGATTCTAACCTATTTTCCCTAATTATCCCTAGTTAATCTCAATTGCCAGATCTAACCTCTACCAAAATACAGTTTACTATATGGTTTTATTATTTTACTCTTTTTACCATTATGGGCCACTTATGGGGTTTTAGTATACTTGTAAGTATCTACAAAACTGCTACTAAGGTTTGGTACTGTTATAAATAATATACAGTGTAATTAGTCAATAGGAGATTAGACTTGAATATTCCTATTGTTGAGCTTCAAGCTTGTATTAAGAATATATTAGTTCCCTTAATTATTGAGAAGCTATCTTTTCTCTTAAATTTCTTGCTCTTATCATTCTTTCATTAGACCTTCTCATTTGGGAGTAATGTGTAATATCTATTTCCATTTAAACCAATGAGCTTGATTTGGTATTTATCAGTTGCATTGAACTCCATTTCAATTCAAACTAGTTTAACTTTGTGGTTAATGTGTAATATACAACTACATTCTCATTCATATCCCATTAGTTTTATTGTTTTTGCATTAAAACCCTAAAATCCAAAGTTCATTTTCATGTTTCTTCTTCATTGCTACTGTACCATGCTTTAAGTCAATGCTTAAAGCACATCAATAAGTTCAATGGGAGTAAGTTTAGTTTCATAGTTTTGTATATCAATGACATACTGCTTGCCATAAATATGGGCTTATTACATGAAACTAAGAGATTTCTATAAAAGAATGGTTTGTATGCATACTCGCTTCCTAGTTCTTTACTCTCAATAAAAGCATATATTTTTGCTAACAAGTAGATCAAGTACGTATACGGTATAATACTAGAGAGATTAGGTCAAACTTACAAGGACTAATGTATTAATCACTAATACTTCCCCTTCTTTATATTATTTAACTTATCAATTCAAGCTCATATGTAAAAAACTAATGGATCTAAATTAAAACTAAACTAAATTGAAATAATGCAATTAGCAAACTACAAAAAAGTAAAGAAACAATTAAAACTGTTCAAGAATGCATTAACTTGCTATTCAGAATTCCCTTAGAATATCTATTTAATCTATTATTCATTGGACTATAAGAATCTATAGAACATACTAATTTCTTTCCCAAGAATATTAGCATTTAGCCCTAAGATGATTAACTAAAACCTGTTCCTAATTAAAACCATTAAGATTGCATTATCATTCTTTAAGTTCTTCCATTAGGTTTAACATGAATCTAAAGGATTTACATAATCTTATATCTAAGACTATGTGCAACTCCTTTAATTATGTTACAATAAATTGAAAATTATATATTAGATTAAAAGTAATAAAACCTAATTACATAGTATTCTAGGTTTTTAATATCTAAATACTAACACAAGAATTCTAAGAAGTGATCCTAATAAAAAGAATAAATAAAGTAGAAAGATTCATGATGACAACACTTTCAAAGTTTTTGCACTCTTAGGGGAAAAAAAAGATTTTAACTTCTACTCTTCCAATAATGAATGAATAATTAAAAGTGTCCTTCACAACTTTATATACTTGATGGAAATTAACATCGTCTAGACATATACTTTTTCATGTAACTCTCTAATTCAAACATTCAACAAACAATGCAAATTAGCAGTATACAGCCTTAATATAGGATAAACATGGTCATAAACTTCCATGGTCCTTCATGATAGTAAACTCCATTCTTATATTCTTCCAACATGTACATGACTCTAACAGTACTCCTACATGGTGATGTAACACATATATTCAGCTCCAATTCCTCTACAACCTTCCAACAATTGTCTTCCTTTCTTGTAGATTCCCTTATCAAATCCTAAAATTAAAATATGAGAAAAATAAACACCAAAATATACTCAAAATATACATAAAATCTATAAAAGCATTTTAAAAATCACTCAAAAGAATAGATACAATTAACTTCTATCAAACTTCTCCATTCATCACTTTTTGCTTATTCTCAATCAAAACAAATATCAAGCAATAACTTATAAGAGTAATGTTGAGCCTAAATACTAGCTTCATTTTCATTAATTCAATTGATACCAAACCCTATACTCATCCGATATAAACTCTTAACTAAAAATCAAGGGAAATCAAACTTTTAAAGAAATTTTTAGGAAAACTGAATCAGTACTTGATTAAGGTTGGGAAATGGGTTGTATTAGAATTAATTGGGTGGATTGCTTCTAATCTAGCTAGTGGTCTACAAAAATCAATTTTGAAATTGGAAACTAAAGATTCTAAATCGAAGGGTCAACCTATTGAACCTAAACAAGTACTATCTTAATCTTTCAAGTTAAAAATTTATCCTTCAAAATACTCACTTTATTTTGAAAATAATCTTAAGTTACAAGTAAATATAAATTTATTTATTCATAAAAAGGGAAAAGTAAAATTTATCCACATTTCAAGTTGCTCCGTAAGTACCTATATATCCTCTAGTAGGGATCAAACTTTTGTAATTCATTTTTAAAAAAATTTAGAGGGTGGTTTACTTCAGTCTAAAAAAAAAAAGGCTAAGCTTACATTTTTACTCCATTTATTTTATTAAAGAAAAATCTAGAACAAAGCCCTAACTTTAGGTGATTTATGTTTCAAAAAAAAATCTCTAAATAAACCTTAACTTTGAAAATAGTTTTATTGAATTATATATATATATTTTATTTTTTTGGATATATTTTTCAAAATAGATTTTGTATTTTTTTGAAAACATTTTTCATATTGACAAAATATTTTTTGAAAGTATATATATTTTCTATTTTGAATTATTTTTTCTAAAAAATATAAATTTATTGAAATGAAAGAAAGGTACAAAGAAAAAATATTAATAATAAAGCAAAAAAAACAAACAATAAAAAAGGAAAAAGGGAATTATACTTAAGGTTGGGTCATGGGTCAAGAGGATGAGTTTGAGTTGGGTTTGGACTAGCTATTTGAGTCGCGTAGCCACTAGTGGAGTTAGTGTAGCACAAATGCTATCTAGTGGTTGTTAAGGGATGAAGAAGCATTAGCCAAGAGTTTCGAGGGGTAACGAGTGTGCAGGTGATGGTAACTCGTGCTTAAGGGTGATAACGGTGTTCTTGAAGGGAGTAGAGTGTACCCAACTAGGGTTTAGTAATTAAGGGGGTCAAAGATTAAGTTAAGGCTAAAGATTAGTCTTTTTTGAAAGTTAAGAAATTAAGGAAGCTAATAGTGGTGCTTAAGTGCTTGGAAAATGGCTGAAAAATAAGTGTTTTTAAAAACAGAGTGAGGGAGGTTGTTAAAGCTTAATAAAAAAGAGAAAGCTTAAGTTCAAGCTTTAGTATGTGTTTGTAAGTGATGCTTCCAACTTGAAAGTGTTCCTTAGGTCTTAATGAACAATAAATTCCTAGACCTTCATTGTTCTTAAATATACCTATAGAATCTTTAAGTTTTATTAATAATCTTAGGTGAAACAAAACCAAATTAGAGTAAAATCTAGGTATTTTAATTTTCAAATGCAATTTTGACCCTTTTAATGATTATATTTGGATAGGATATTGGATTAATTCAAAGTACCTAAAGTAGAATTTGCAACTCACCATTAATTTGATGAAATTGCAAAGGATGGTGATATTGCAAAGGTAAAGGGGTAAAAAACAATCGAGAAATTGACTGTCCAAAAGGAAGAAGATGAAGTCAGGAATCAACCATTGACTCACACATGCCAATGGCGTAGTGCCACTTGGTGCTCGATGGAGGAGAAAACTTAAAACGTGTGCTTGAATCCTTAGGGTTTCAAACTCACAACCTATGTCTCTAACACTTTTGTCCTTACCAAATGAGTTGAGGTTGCTCTTGGTCAAGTTGTGTCTAAAACAATATTTAAAGTTCTAACCAGCCTTTACAAGCCTAAAATCAATTCAAGCTAAAATTAAGGCCTAATCGATCAAATCTCCTAAAGGTAAAAAATTTGATAACTCCCATAATAACTCTAGTAGACATATTTATAAATAATGGTCAAAGTAAGTCTAATTTAACAATTCTCTAAGCATTAGTTTAATGTTCATATGATTAATGAAATGTTGATTTTCTGGTAAATCAACCAATTTAAATCTAATTAAGACATTTCTTTTAAGCCATGATTGACCTAAATTAGCCTCATTTTTATGAGATAAAGATAATTAACATTTACTAAGGTCTAAATATAAAAATTTTGGGAAAATTTTAATATTCTCAAATAATGCATGGAATTGTTATATTGCAAATGTATATTTTAACTTCTTTTGATCCTAAAAATTGTAATTAAAGTCATAATGATACCTAAGACTCGAAAATAGCCTAAGAGTCTCTTTTTAAAAAAAAATCAAAATTTCTAAATATTTTAATATTTTATAATTTTATTCTTTTCCAAAATTTTCTATGTTTTTTTAATTTTTCTATATTAAGGCCTTTTTCTTAATGATTAAAAAATCCTAAAAAGTGCGAGGGTGCAAAAATGGGGTATCTATAGCTGCCTTTCCTTATGGTGAAATTTGATAAAACCTTTGCCACAACAATAAATAAAGACACCATTTTTGCGCTAAGGAAAACTAGATTAGACATTGCTATAACTAGCTAGCTATCATAAGCTTAATCTACTAGGAACCTATGAGAGAGGTGGGTAATGTAAATTGATTTTTGGAAGAGGGAGACAACATCTTTAGAGTTAGCCAAGAAATGTAATTTATGAAGTGATTCTTCTCTAAAAAAGCATAGTACCCAGTGAGCTAATTATACTTCGGGTGTGACTAGAGAAAAGAGAGCGCCCTAAAGAGACAAAAGAGGAGACAGTGCTCTATGAGCTTACTTGAACCTTAAAAATAATAAGCTATACAAGCAATCTTTGCATCCTAAAATGAGAACTAAGAATGAGCTACTCTAAACTAGCTAAAGGTAGGCTAAGTCTAACATGAGACAAGTTAAGGTTCAACAAGATAAGACTGGAGTTCCTAAAGTGCATGCCTTAAGGTTCCTTAATGTTCGATTGAGTTGTCCATTAGGTCTAATCATTGAGCTCAGAAATAGGTCAGTGTGTGTATGTGTTCAAGTTGAGGAATGGAATGCTTGTCCATAGTTAGAGTTGGACAGTAGATGTCTAAGATGCCTTAGTACTATATAGGTGGGTGATCAAGCTTGAGTCTACGGTCCAAGGTTTTGATTTAGTCTCTTAGCTTTGAATTGAAGATGGTTGGAGCCTGGGTTCACTAAAAGTTGATTAAACATAGGTTTCCTTTATTCTATTGACCTAGTTTCCTCTTAATCCTTAACCTTCTCATAAAAAGTTGGTATATGGGGAATAGCTTGACCATAGCCTACAAAGGTCAGCCGTGTGGTAGAATAGGTTAAAGCCCGATCCCTATCATCATCCTTGGGTTGGAAAGAAGTCATCCTTAAATTTGAGCTCGATGACCTTACAAAATGAGTTTGGGAGTGAATTATAAACAAGCTCATCCTTCCTTTCCTCTTCACCATGGGTATCGTAATAATCCAAACCTCCTAAACACCCATTATAGTTAAGCAAAAGCTTACCTATCCTTCCATACAGTACAAGTGTTGTAGAATCCATTGTGGATGACTCACAGGTCATATTCCTAAGGTTAGCCTAATATGAGATTAGCAACGTTCATGGGTACAATATTAAAGTCAAGCTGATCATTATATTCTCCAATCTTAAAAGTTATTCAAGCTTGGCTCTATATATGGGCCATGAAGACTTTACAAATTTAACCTTCTAACCATGGTGTCGGACTCAAGTATCGTAGATATTTCCCTAAGTCGACAAATCCACAAAAAATGAAAACCGACTAAAATTTTGAACTTGGAACTTAAAATGAACTTGAAAGGCCCTATCATACGATTTGAAAACCTTAATAATGCAAGGAAACCCTGATCCCTACATATGCGTACCTTTAAAAATGTAAATCTAAACATAATAAAAACCATAAATATCAAATCATAAAAATTTTAAAACTCTATAAAATTATCTAAATGCTTGAAAAGCTATAAATCAATAAAATTATCATTAATTTTTACAAAATCATATGAAACAGATAATAAACGAATCAAGAATGATTTCAAGTAATAATAAACAACAAAACTAAGCTAATTAAAGGAATAAATTAATAAATTTATAAAATTAATTTTACTTATGTACATAAGTAGCCCCACAATATGTATATATATATAAATATATTACTAAGCATTTTTCTTCTCTTTTCTTAATCTATCGTATATATATATGTTGCATAATAAGGCAATGATCTTAAATAATTAAGCCAATTGAACCTTAAGCTCCTAAATGTAAGTTAATTACTCTTGAGTTGGTGAAAAAACCTTAAAACATACACAAACTCACTCGAACCCTAAAACCTAGGATGATGAATGACTTATGACCTTAAATAAATAATTAAAAATATATTTTGAATAAATTTTATTCAACTCTTGAAAATTCTAAAATTTCTTAAGAAACAAATCATAACCTACAAATTAATTAGAGAATCAAGCCCTAAAAGAAATTTCATTTAAGACAATTCCCTTATTTTCACTTATAAGCCATATTACATATGGATAAGTTGTAAACCCTACTTTTTAGCAAACTTATGATTCAACTAAGAGTACTTCCCGAATGTTCTCAAGGATAAACTAAACTAAGAATTCAATTTTGAATTTAAAAATGAATTTAATTTTCCAATTCAAAAGTCTATTATCAATAAAACTAGAATACGAAAACCGTAGACTCTAAGTCACCCAAAACCCAATACCCTAAAACAATTAAGGACTTGTAACCCTAAGCAGCTAATTAAGAATTTAATTTTCATAATTTTATTCAACTAGAAATTTTCATAATTTTATAACAATTAAATCATAACTTACAAATAAATTTAAGAAACAAACTCCAAAAAGAATTTCATATAAGACAATCTCCTTATCTTTAAGCATAAGACTCGTGTACATGAATAAGTAAACTAACCAATCATTCTAAATAACTTATCAATTGAGAATTGGAATCATTTATCAATTGATAACTTATCAAAAATTAGTAATAAGACATTTCCATTATCATACCACAACTTATACTACATATAAATAAGTTATCACATTATTTTATGTGTTCAACTTTTAATTAAGTGACAAGACAACACCATGCCCTATTTGCTCCCTACTTGGCCGGTTGGAAAAGAAGGAAAAGAGAGGCCATGCCTTATCATTTGTCCATCACTCAAATGTCTTACAAATCTACTATTCACCCCATAATACTTACATTATCTAGTCTTATCAAAAGTTAGCATTTGTGTATACTAACAGACAACCAATTAAAACTTCTTGAAAACACTTCTACTCCCATTCAAAAATCTGCTACTCTCTCTCTTTCACTTCCTTTTCTCTCACTTTAAACACAAACTAAAAGAAGAAATCCAACCTTACAAAATCCCAACATTGCCACCACTATTTTTGCTTTTATACTCACGGCACTAAGCTTTATTTTATGCCCTCTATTTATCAACTTCAAAAACAACTTTTAGGAACTTTAAAATATCCTTAAAACCCTACTTCAAATATCAAGACTCTAGTTTCCAAAGGAGCTTGTAGACTTTATAAATTTAACCTTCCAAACATAGTGTCAGGCTTGAGTATCGTAGACATTTCCCTAAGTCGATAAAACTATATAAAATAAAAACTAACTAAAATTTTGAACTTAGAACTTAAAACTAACTTGAAAGAGACCCGATGATACAATTTGGAAACCCTTATCATGCAAGAAAACCCCAATCCCTACATACGTGTACTTAAAAAAAAAATGTAAACCTAAACTTAATAGAAACCGTAAATATCAAATCATAAATTTTTTTTTTAAAACTCTATAAAATTATCTTAACGCTTGAAAAGCCATAAACTAATAAAATTATCAATAATTTTGGGAAATCATATAAAACTGATAACAAACGAATCAAGGATTATTTCAAGTAATAATAAACAACAAAACTAAGCTAGTTAAAGGAATAAATTAAAAAATTTACAAAAATTATTTTACTTACGTACATAAGTAGCCCCACAATATGTATATATAAATATATTATTAAGCAATTTCCTTTTCTTAATCTATCATATGATATATATATATATGTTGCATAATAAAGCGGTGTTCCTAAATAATTAAACCAATTGATCCTTAAGTTCCTAAGCGTAAGTAAATTATTCCCAAGTTGGTGAAAAACCCTGAAACATACATAATCTCACTCAAACTCTAAAACATACATAAACTCACTCGAACCCTAAAACCTAGGATAATCAAGGACTTACGATCCTAAATAAATAATTAAAAATATAATTTCAATAAATTTTATTTAACTTTAGAAAACTTGAAAATTTCTTAAGAGGCAAATCACAACCTACAAATTAATTCGAGAACCAAACCCTAAAAGAATTTCATATAAAACAATTCCCTTATTTTCACTTATAAGCCATGTTATGTACGGATAAATTGTAAACTCTATTTTTAGCAAACTTGTGATTCAACTAAGAACACTTCTTAAATATTCCCAAGGACAAACTAAGCTAAGAATCCAAGTTTACATTTAAAAACAAATTTAATTTTCCAATTCGAAACCCTATTACCGATAAAACTCGAATACAAGAACTATTGACTCTAAACCCAAAACCTTAAAACAATTAAGGACTTGTAACTCTAAGCTGCTAATTAAGAATTTAATTTGAATAATTTTATTCAACTCTAGAAATTTTCATAATTTTATAAGAATTAAATCATAACTTACAAATCAATTTAAGAGACAAACTCCCAAAAGAATTTTATATCAGACAATCTCCTTATCTTCATACATAAGATTTGTGCACATGAATAAGTAAACCAACCAATCATCCTAAATAACTTATCAATTGATGAATACAAATCCTACTTTTAGTAAGCCCATGATTCAATTAAAAGTACTGTTCGAACGTTCTCAAGGATCAACTAAACTAAAAACTTAAGTTTGCATTTAGAAACAAATTAAAATTTTTCAATTCAAAAACCAATTATCGAGAAAACCTGAGCTTAAAGAACTACGAGCTCTAAACTCACCTAAAACCCTAAACCCTAAAACAATTAGGGGATTTTGACCCTAAGTGACTAATCGATTATTTAATTTGAATAATTTCATTCAACTTTAGGATATTTCATAATCTTATAGGAATCAAATCATAAAGTACAAAACAATGCAAGATGAAAATCTTAGAACAATTTCCTATAAGACTATGCCCTTATCTTTATGTCTAAGCCTTACACATCAATAAATAGACTAACTAATCACCTTAGATGACTTATCAATTGTGAGTTGGAATCATTTATCAATTGATAATTTATCAAAATCTAGTGATAAGACATTTTCCTTATCATCTCTTCACTTATACTACATATGGACAATTCTTCACAAGATTTCACATGCTTAACTTCATTAAATGAGACAAGACCATTCCATGACCCCAAAGGATATTAAATGACATATTTAAATAAGGAGGAAAAGGGGGCCATGCTCTTGTCTTTCAACCATCAATCACTTTCTCTTACACACCACTATTCACCCCTTAATGCTTATATTATCAATAGTTACAATTGTTGACTTTTGTATAAGCTACAAGACAATCAATTAAAGCTTCTTACACACACTTTTTCTTTCATTCAAAAATCTGCCACTCTCTCCCTCATTCACTCTCATTTTCACTTCCTTTTCTCTCACTTTAAACACAAATCAAAAGAAGAAATTCAACCCCATAAAAATCCTCCATTTGGCCGCTACTTCTAAGTCCCACTCACAGCACTCCCATTTCTTTTTCTTGTATCATTTTCTTCCAACATCTAAGCCCTTTTAGAACCATTAGAACCTTCCACGAACCCCATTCCAAAGGATCAAACAACTCGGGTTTCCAAAAGGTTACAAAAAGGAGGAAGCAAAGTTGAGAGCTTAAGTGGAACCTTTGTGCACAACCATCATATTTCACTTTAAGGACGAGTAAGTGTTTCTTGTGATTAGTGGGTTAGTGTTTATGTTAGGAGACTTTGATTTCTTGAAGATATAAGTAAGGTTTAAGTTGTTATAACACCAAAAACCGTTTTAAGAAACGAACTCATGAAACCCTTACATAAAGTTGAAACATGAACATATAAAGTTGGTGTTTTATAAAGATACTTATGTAACACTTTGAATGGAAGATTTTAAGTTAAAAAAATCATGAAATGTGTACATGAATGAGGAGACATCATGCTGGATGTGGAGTACATGGGAGTCATATAGATGTTATTTCCATTTCTATTAAGTTAAAGATGCTCAAACCTAGTCTTAAGTAAAGGAAAATCTATTACATGAAGCTTTTATGAAGAAACCAACCTTGTGAGATATGAACTATGATATGGAAGTTGTGATAAGTATGAGACCTACTATTTTCATGTAAAGTATAAGCTAAGTAATCATCTCATGGAAGAGAAGTTAAGTTATGATTCGAATATAAGTAACCTAAGTTCATGATCTAGCCCTTAAACTTAAGGAAATGATGAAGCAAGTTGAAAAACCAAGTGAGAACCCCTTGGAATCATCACGACCAGATCTGGAACATAGGAAAAAGATGCTTAAAAATATGATAAAAGTAAATGAACAAAGTGAAAAGATCAACCAAAGCAAGTATGGTAAGCATACAAAGCTTAAAACTCAAAACCGAGCCTAAAACTCTCAAAACAAGCCTAGAACTCTAAGTTGGGCCTTCAATAAAATTCTGACTAGCACCTTAAAACATCAAGAGAAGATATTTTGAAGCGCATAAGAAATCCACCTAAGGCCCTTAAGCCCACCAAAGTCACTAACTTTAGTTTGAACCAGAAATGAGCCTGTTTGACAACTTAAGCCCACTAAAGAACCTATGAAGTGGTTGTTAGCCTTAGGAATATAAATCAAAGTTGTAAATCTGATCTCAAGGAGTTTTTTAAGCTTAGGATAAAATCTTAAAACCAAGCCCAAACTCAAAATATCAAAAAGCCCATTTACCATATAAGGCCTAAAAGCATTCCAACACATGAGAAACGCTACTGTTCTGACCCATGGACAAAATTGTATGCCTCATTTCAAAAATATAACCTCACCACGTTAAAGTACACTCGAAACGATGAAGATTGACTATAAGATCATAAAAATCGAATCTAAAACGAGAAAGTTATACGTGATTGAACTTTTAAGTAAAACCGGGAAAAAATTATAAAACCAAGTCAAAAGTATAACTTAAAGGGTTTTAGCTTAGTTTTCTAGGTTTTATTTCAAATCCTTATAGTATCGTATCTGCGATGTCAAGGGGACCCGACTTTGAGGAAACGACCTATCTCAGATTATTTTGATTGATCCGCATGGTTGAGTGAGTAAATTCCCAATGACTCTTAACTTAATTTTTCTTGTAGAATAGATGTACCTAAACTTATATATATAAATTTAGATGCTTATGGAATATGGGAGATGCATGTGTATGAATTTATGGATGAATGTGATGACTTGTTAATTATATATATAATAATGGGAATTGTTTGTACTAATATATACATGTGAATTGTATGGAATGAAATTGTTTGATCACCTTGAAAATTGAGTTAATCACTTATACGATTAAGAAATCAAAATGAATCATGCATTCCCCATATTGCATACAGATAATACCGACTGCCGCTTCACGTAGAAGATGGGAAAGGACTTACAGGAATACGAGTTTCTTACAGGATTGGGCACTAGCTATGTCATCATATATATTGAGTCTTTATCCTAAGCTGATGGGCTTACTAGGCACCGGGAGATGCCAACTGTCGGCGAGGAGCCGAGTCTTGTAGCTTTTGCTTAGGGCGTGTGTTTGTGGATTATGGAGGCCACCACACCGCTAGACTTGAGATTTTGAAAATATGATTTATTTTTCGGTAATGAAAGTATATATATGTATATATATACATAGTTTTGTTTTGACTTAAGCACAATAATGCTAATGAAATAAAACCCAAGGTCTAGAACCCGGATTTTGGTTTGAGTCGATTAATTATCTCTAAACCCCGACTACAGGGGGCGTAATTTTGAGTCGTATGTAGTTCCTAGGCCACTGCATGCATTGTTTGGCGTACTGATTGTTCATGCATTCATATGATTGTGCATCTAATAAATTTTGCCATGCGGTATTGAGAAGGGTAATTATCTCACTAAGCGTAAGCTTACACCCCAATAGTTCTTTTCCTTACAGGTTGATTGATAGTTGGGAATGGGATAAGAATCGAGTGCAAAGTGCTACCATTGAATCAATATGATGAAAAGCTTATGTAGTTAATTTAGAATGTTCCGAAAAATGACTAATGTTTCAATTAAGTTTAGTGCCTTTAGTAAGTTTAGAATTTTCTAGAATTGTTTATCTTATTTCACTATTTTGATAGGGGATACCGATTCTCTACGGTTTTGAGGAATTGTAGAAAAATGGATATTCATAACTATTTATATTATATAATGAGTCAATAAACTAAAACTGAAGACTCTAGTAAATAACTATTTAGAGTCTTGCAATCTTTGACTTGCAAGGCAATTTTCTTATCATGGGTGCACATGTGATATGGAAATTTCTAGGCAATACTACTAGGCCCCTCCTAGGGTCACTACAGAGCTTGCAAGAAGAAGGAGGAAAAATAAGAAACATAAGAGGATACTTAGATTACACAACCACCATTTCTACGCTTTTAGGACGAGTAAGTTGTTTTCTTGTTAAAGTGACCTAATATGCCATGTTAGGACACCATGTTTTCATAAAGATATTAACATAATCATAAGATGATAAAATAGCTAGACCACCTTAAGAAGTAAGCTTGTAAACCCCTTTACATGAAAGTTGAAATATGAGCATGCTAAGTTGGTGCTATATAAAGATATATGTTTAACACTTAGAATGGAAGATTTTAAGTTGAGAAAATCATGAAATGTATACATGAATGAGGAGACATCATGCTAGACGTGGAGTGTATGTGAGTCATTTAGATGTTATTTCCATTTCTATTAAGTTAAAGATGCTCAAACCTAGCCTTAAGTAAAGGAAAATCCATTATATGAAGCTTTTATGAAAAAATCAACTTTGTAAGATATGAACAATAATATGGAAGTTGTGATAAGTATGAGATCTACTATTTTCATGTAAAGTATAAGCTAAGTAATCAACTCATGGAAGAGAAATTAAGTCAAGATTTGAATATAAGTAACTTAGGTTCATGATCTAACACCTAAACTTAAGGAAATGATAAAACAAGTTGGGAAACCCAGTAAGTGCACCTTGGATTCTTCACGGCCAAATCTGAAACCACAATAAAAATCACTTAAAAATATGATAAAACCAAGTAAAGCCTAAAACTCAAAACCGAGCCTAAAACTCTCAAAACGAAGCCTAAAACTCTCAAAACGAGCCTAGAACTTTAAGTTGGGCCTTCATTAAAATTCTGACCAGCACTTTAAAATATTAAAAAAGCTTGTTTTCAAGCCTATAAGAAGTCTACCTAAGACTCTATAAGCCCAGTAAAGTCACTAACTTTAGTTTGAACAAAAAATAAGCCCATTTGACAACTTAAACTCGCATAAAAGCCCAAGGAGTTGTTGTTAGCACTAAGAGTGTAAACCAAAGTTGGAAATCTGACCTTAAGGAGTATTTTAATTTTAGAATAAAGTCCTAAGCCTAAGCCCAAAGAAATTCCCAAGTTACCAAAAAGATTATTAACCAAACAAAGCCCAAAAGCACTCCAAATCATGAAGATTGCTACTGTTCTAACCTATGGGTAGTTTTGTGTGTCTCATCACAAAAATATAACTTTACTACGTTAAAGTACACTCGAAAACGATGAAGATTGACTATAAGATCATAAAAATCAGATTTAAAACTAGAAAGTTATATGCGATTAAACTTTAAATAAAAACTGGGAAAAATATGAAACAACACCAATTCACTCCAATAGTACTCTACTACTCAACACACTTATGTCTAACTCTAACACTATCATGAACAACACACAACACTATGGTAACTCACAGCAAAAACACTAACCTACTAACAAAATTTCGAAGAACACAAATAGGTATATAGCATAAATACGCATTGTTTCCACAAAGTTATGATACCAAGATGATACGCCTCAAGGGTCATGACCTAAAGCTTAGGTGCGCAACAATATGAAGAGCAGTAAATGGGTCTTAAAAATGGTAAAACAATGGGTATGAGTATGAATGTATAAGGATACAAATCACTAAACACAAACAAAGGCTAGGTTAGGAATCAAATCTGTTGATATCATTCACAAACTCCAAATCACTTCTTAAGTTTCAAATGAGGATTAGATGTAACTCACTAACCCATAATTGAGGAAGCTCACCACACTCTAATGATTACAATTGTAGGAGCAAGGATTAAAGGGGAAATAAACACTCAGTAATCTTTAAAAACATAAAGTTTTCACTAAGCAAGCTTAAGAGCTTTTAAAATGTAAAATATTCTAATATGTTCTTACATTAATGGCTGCTAATTACATGAATGTTGTTATTTATAGTAAGCCTAAAACCTTAGTGGCAAAATTGTAAATAATCACATGTAAAATAAAACCCAAAAAGTAGCCTAAAAGGGTAAAACAGTAAAAATAATTTGTATAAGCAATCTATGCATCTTAGAATGGGGTTGGAGAATGAGCTACTCTAAACTAGCTAAGGGTAGGTCGGATCTACCATAAGATAAGTTGAAGGTCAGCATAATAGGATTGGAGCACATGCCTTGAGGTTCCTCGATGCTTATTCAAGCTACCCATAAGTCGACCCATAATCGTTGAACTCGGGAATAGGTCAGTATATGTATCCAAGATGAGGGATAAAATGCTTTTCATAGTCTAAGGTAGATAGTAGATGTTTAAATTACCTTAGTCTTACATAGTTTGGTGCTCAAGCTTCAGTTTAGGGTCTAGGGATTTGATTTGGTCTCCTAACCTTGATCCTTAGATGGTTAGAGCCTAAGTTTAATAAAGTTCGATAGGACTTCGGCTTCCTTTGTTCTTATTAGCCTAATTTCCTCCTAATCTTTAGCCTCTTGTAATAGGTGGACATGTAAGGAACAATTTAGGCTTAGCTTGGAAGGGATGTTCAGTGGTAGAACAAGTCGAAGCCTAATCCCTATTATAAGTTGTAGCTTATATTCTAAGCTATCTTGAGCTGTTGTAACAAGTCACATGATTGGGTGCTAACCTATTGCTATCATTAAGGTACAAGCTGTAAGATTGGCTAAATCCAATTATAGTAGGTCACACTAAGGTAAAATAGCTTAAATTTAGCAGAAAATAGGTTGTACTCTTGTATAGAAGACCTTAGCGAAAATCTACTATCAACATCTTCTACTTTTCTAATAATGAATGAATGAATAACTAAACGTGACCTTCGCTAATTATATATACGATGGAAATTACGCAATTCTTTAAGTGTAACATGGCCTAAACGCGACATCTATTACTTCTATGTAAGTCTTTGATTTGAACATTCAATAATAATGTGAATTTGCTGACGGGTGATTCTTGTTCGAATATACAAACACCTGTAACATGAGAAAATGGCTATGGAGGATGCTAGAGGGTGCTCTAACATAGCCACTCCAATGCCTAAGTTAGACCTCTTATGATAAGATTGAAATTATTGAATGGTTATGGGAGTAAGAGAATAGAGAAGAGGGTCCCCTTACCTAGAGGTCTTGCTTTGTATTTATATTGAGTTAATGGAGATTGTCCCTCAATCGGGTCATTAGACTGAACTTAAATATTAGACCTACTAATATAAGCCTACATAATAATAATCTAAAAATGCCAATTAACACTTGCCCCCCACTCTCTTAGATGATAAAGTTGGAAAAGACAGTATTTAGGGAGGTTGATTTTGTAGAATTTGTGGAAGGGTTTGTAATTCTAGCTTGAAGAGGCTAAAGTGCTTGAAGAAGCATAAACTTGGAAAGGCAAAAACTGGGATTGACAAGAACACTTATAAATATTAATATGCCTAAAAAGGTGAAGACTTGAAGAGGCTAGAGTGCTTGAGGCCTAAAGAAGCGAAAGTTAGAGAGGTCAATACGCTTGGAGAGGTGAGAGTACCTGGAGAGGCTGAAGTGCCTAAGGAAGTGAGAGCACCTGGAGAGGTTGAAGCGCCTGAGGAGGTGAGAGTGCCTAGAGAGGCTAAAGTGCTTGAGGAAGAGAAAGTGCCTAAGGAAGCAAAAGCACCTAGAGAGACGAAAGCACTTGAGAAGGTTAAAGCCCTTAAAGAGGCGATAGCTCCTAGAGAAGCTAAAGTGCTTAAAGAGGCGAGAGCGCTTAAGGAGGCGAGCAAAGCATGAAAGTCACCCAAGTTGAGCATGACCTTTGCTAAGTCGTAAAATAGGCTGACTAGCCTTTGGTCCATGAAAGTATAAGACCTAAGAATTAGCGTTTTGTGATTTGCTCGTCACCTGTAGAATGTAGGGCTTAGAGCTATTTAGGAGTGGCCTGTTAGCACATTATGTTTGCATGGGCTTAAAATGGAGGGGTTTATTTGGCCTTCAATTCATATTTGACTATTCTAATTTGTCTCCAAAAGAGCTAAAAATAGATCTTGGAAAATAAATAATAAACAAATCATAAACAGTAGTAATAGAACTATACTCATCTTCTATCAATGTGAGACATCGCGTAAGTAGGTGCTTGGAACTAAGTAGGTCTCATCATCGCCTCATATTAGCTTGTCAATACTTAATGTTGGAAACTAAGGCGCGTAGCTTGGCTATTTGTAGCATATAGAAAAAGTTGGCATTGCAGCTACTGTTTGATCTGAAAGAGACTCAAAGCTTAGAGCTCACACTCAAGGATATGGTTTCTTAGCTTTGTAGTTCAGGTGTAAAGCTTTGCATTCAATGTCTTTACCTAGCTTGAAAAAAAAAAAACGAATGATGAACTCGAATTACGAAGCTCAGTGCATAGAGAAGTTAGATCAATTGAGGCATGATCTTCCTCACAACAACTCAGCCTTAAAACTAACCCAAGTAGCTCAAATATGGCAATTATTCCCAACTGCATGAAAGAGATCAGTTTATAGATAGCTAGCGACAACAACTCCGGTGTATTCACACGATACAGCAAGAGTAGTTCAGCCAACTCTGCCATCCATTAAGGAGTTTGGTTTAGGAATGGAAGTCGACATCGACCCATTGTTATACTTAGAATGCTCGAGATTGCTTGACAAGTGCGGGGAAAATGAGTTAAAGCTTGGAATTTTTATGACAAGCAGCCCAGACTTCCCCTCTGTTGCTTTATGAAGCATTGTTGTAGTCAGATGTATTGGTAAAACAGCTCAGCTCTGAACTCTAGCTTAGCAAGTTGAGTACACTGCCGCTATAAAACTCAAATTTCATATGTATTCATTAGCTCAGATCAAGCGCCATAATTGCAACAATAGTCAGACTTTTGAAGTAGCAATTTATATGTCTCAATGTCGGCATCTATCTCTTAGAGCTTATTGAACACATCGGTCAAGCGAAGTTAAGCTCAGAGTTTTTGTGGTTTGCTACATGAGGTCTTCATTCTATAGAGCATATCATTCATTGGGAACAAGAGTTGCTCAACTCGACGAAAGGAGTTTAGCTTAGTTCACATTCAGCTTGATGATGGGGCTTGGTGTACTTCACGAATATGCCACAATAGTATGGTAGCAAGTGTGACATTTCAGCACTACTAATCCCTGCCTCATCGTAACTTCTCGGCCATACAGCACCAAAGATTCTCGGTAATTCGGCATAAGTTTCTCGACGTCATAGCTCACAGCAGCTCGATTTCTCAGCATATGTCCTTAGTCGGTATTGGAGCTTAGTCGACTCATGCCAACAGCTTTGGTCGACATTGGAGCTTAGACACGGAGATTGGCAATTGTGTTACGTAGCTGAAATTGTACCTTATGTTATGACTCAAGACACAGTTGCTAGTTTTGCTTGACTTGTGTGAGGGTCTCACCACATATAAGGAAGTCAACGGCACAAAATAATGCGTTGCATATAGCTTGGACAATGGTGTGCATTGCTCAGGCCGAAGCGTATCTTGATGAAGCTTGGTTGATATTTACACGTGAGCTTAGAGACTTATGGAGAAGGTTCCATATCAAAACTGTTGCTTGATCCAATTGGAGCTCGAACTTGAATACACGTGTCAAACGTCATTGTTTTGTAGTTAACATAGACAGCGGAGGGTTGAAGTGTAGTTCGACAATCTGATTTTGTAACAGTCGCTGATGATCAGCTCTTGTTATTCTTCATTGGATTTCCTAGCACTTAGCAGTTCGGCTATAGAGAGCAAAACATCCAGTGCTCAGCACAATTGAAGTCCAGCACAAACTAAAATCCCGCTTAATTAAGAAGCAACTAGGATAAATTGTTCTCGGCATTCAACCATGGAAGCATTCTTTTTTATACTCAGCAAGGAAGTTAATCGGCATCTCGGACAAGTTATTACATGGCAAGTGGAGTTGCAACTATAACTTGGAGTTGTTAGGCATTTTAACTCGAATTGGCGCATGAATGTAAGGCTAGGAGCCAGCATTCAATAGCTCGGCAACTATTCATCGTTGCTTGGCAAAACTAAAGATAGATGCTCCAGTCACATGATAGCTCGGTGTGTCAATAACATTTGCCGATTTCCAAGGTACAGTTCTCCTACACTTTGATACTTTCTCTTCAATTATAAAGTCGACTTCAAGCTCGACATTTGCTTAGTGTTTGGCTCGAATTTTATGCAGAGCATCTTGGCGAGTGGAGTTGAGGCAGCCCAAAATTAGATTGAAGAAATAACAAAACAAAATGGCTTAGCTAGAAATTAATGGAAATTCACACACAATAACAAAACAAAATGCCATCCCAAGACATCGTTATTGTTACACAACTATGTAAATTCACATGCAACGGTTACGAATTGAGCGGTAGCGGTTACATGGTAGGCGTTGGATGAAATTGTGCTGGTGCATGTGTTATTATGTAGCACGACTTATGAAACACATCCAACCAAACCAATTCTAAAGTAAAAACCACTAGGTCGTCATCTGGTGAATTACAAGCAAATATATTTAGATATGGAGGAGGAATCAAACCAGTGACTGTTAGTGCAATAACAAAATGCTATCTAATTCTGCAACTCCAAAAATTCATCTTTAAGTAGTCATAGTGGATCAATCCCTAAGCACGAAACAGATATTGATCAGTTTTGCATGAATAACATCCCAACTCCTCCACCGTATCAAAAAATGCAGTTACATGGCCCTCCTTTTTTTTTTAACTTCATGATGCAAATTTAAAGCAATAAAGGAAAGCGATCTTCCAACTTAAAATGCTCGTCCAATGGGAGAAATATTTCACCACAAAATTTTGATAAATCATGAAAAATGTAGGGAACGGATTATTAGTTTCCACAAATATCATCAATTGTTGAGAAGCGATTCTCGTTCAAATATATGAAAACTTATAACATAAGAGAGAGGCTACGAGAGATGTCAAAGGGTACTCTAACGCAACCATTCCGATGCCTAAGTTAGCCCTCTTATAATGAGAGTGAAATTATTGAATCGTTATAGGAGTGAGAGAATGGAGAAGAGAGTCTCTATACCAAAGGGTCTTGCATAGTATTTATAATTAGTTAATGGGGATTGTCCCTTGACCAAGTCGTTGGACCAGGCTTAGATATCGAGCCTAATAATATAAGCCTACATAACGATTATTTAAAAATGCCTATCAACTTGTAGTACACAACTTTAACATAAGATATAACTGTAATGAACTATTTACATGCCCTTCACAGTTGTAAACTCCATTCTTCTATTCCTCCAACATGTATATGGCTCTAAAACAATACCTAAATGGCTATGTAGCTCTTCTAAAAATCTTATTCAACTTTAATTGTTTTTTCAATTTTCTTCCTTTCTTATGAATTCCCTTATCAAAGCCTAAAATTGGAAAAGGAACAGAATAAGCTCCAAAATATACTTAAAACAAACATAAATTCTATGAAAGCATTATAAAAATCACTCAATATAATAAGTATAATTAAGCCTTATCAAAGAACATTGGAATGAAAGTTCTTGGCAAAGCCTCTATTATATTAGGGATTAAGATATATCGAGATTGTTCTTGTGGTATTCTTGGATTGTCACCAAGGGGTTATATTGAGAAAGTGCTCAAAAGGTTTGGCATGAGAACTATAAACTAAGTGAAACCTTGATTAGTGCCCCAAAATGACCTTGAAGATAAAGAAATGGAAACAGTCCCTTATACTTTAGCTATGGGAAATCTCATTTATGTTTAAATGCATATGTGTCTAGATATTGTTTATATTGTTAGCATACTAGGAAGATAATTGAAGATGGATTACTAAAAAGAAACCAAGAGAGTCATGTGGTATTTATAAAGAATAAGGATTACATGCTCATATATAGGAAATCAAATTAGTTAGAGATCATTGATGACTTTGATTTTGATTATGCTAAATGTAAAGATAGTTAGAGATCTACATCAAATATCTATTTGCTTATTAGAAGAGTTATTTCTTTGAAGAGTGCAAAGAAGACACTCATAACTCCTTCTATTTGGCAACAGAGTTCATGATATGTTATGAGTCATTTGTTGGGTTATAGGAGACTAACCAAATAAGTATGACTCTTTTGTTGTCCATTCTATCTGTTTTTCCATGCTGCTTTACTGTCCTCACTCTGCTCTGCTGTTCTCTTTTACTACATCTAACTCTACCTTAAACTACTACGTTACGTCAACTCGGCCAGATCAGGTTGATCGGCCAGTTTAGATCAACTATGCTAGGTCATATCGACTTGGCTAGGTTTGCTTATTTAAGATAGTAGGACCTTAGGATTACTTAGTTATGTCTTCTTTACTAGATTGCCCTTATATTTTATTTGTATTTACTAGACTGCTACTAAGGCTTCCTTTACTTTATTTTAATTACAAAATTACCACTATCTATAAATAGTTCATGTTTGTAGGTTTTAGAAACTTATCACACTCTTGACATTTTAATGAAAAAATCCTTTTAGTATTCCATATGAAAGCTCTCCTATCCTACTTTTATCAATCCCTTTAGCAAAGATTGTGGTAAGTGGTGAGCAGTGAGTAATGAACAACCCTAATTTATACATTTTGTGTAATATCAAAATAGAGATTAGGTCATGTAATATTCATTTAGTGCATCATATCCTTATGGGCAACTCACAAATTCACTAAACCCGATCCCATTTTCTTTTCTTCAATATTTCAAAAAACCCACTTAATTTTCTACGAGGAGACCCAATGATAAGTGAGCTCCTAGGTACACCATATAATCATAATATTAAAGCTTAAGGTTCCAAATAAGGCCAAGAGCTTTGTAATTTTTGTGAAGAATTCTAGCTTATTGGTTTTTATGTTTCATTATTAGCTATATTGTGAGGAATTTAAGTTGTAATTTCTGGATTTTTTGTTTATTTAAATAAGAAAAGGGTAAAAGAAAAAGGAAAGCAAGACATAGTTGTACTTAAAGGATTGGGTTATTGAAGAAATTGGAAACTAGGTTTCAGAATGGCGGTTGTGAAGATTAGAAAAGGGAATCCAACTTTAGGTCGCATTATCATAATTGAGTCTTGTAGATGGGAAGAAAGAGAGAATTCATCAATTGTTGATGTTCTAAAGTGTGTCTATGAGATTGAGTAACATAAGCCATGGGCTAGTATAACATTATGTTGTTGTAGTAACGACAATTGGTGTTAGAGTCGTATAGGTCTATTACTATGGTTAGCATAGTGAAGTGTACTACTAGGTCAGTAAGTTAAGATAGTAATGGGTCATTTTGGTTGTACTACAACATAATTACCTTTGGTGTGCTTTTGTTACATTGTCAAAGGGGATATGAATATGTCAAGCCCTATTTCAATTTTCCATAAAACATAAAATTAAGGAAACATTTTTCTTTAAAAATTAAGGAAACATTTTAAAATATTACAGTCGTCAACTAGTTAAACTGGTAAAAAATGAAATTAGAGTTTTCGAGTAGGAAACTTTAATTTGGCTACTAATCCGCGTATTTTCTAAGAAAATAATTTTTAGAAAAATAACCAGAAAAATTAAGTTCGAAGGCTAGCCTATTAAGACTAAGTCACTATGGAAAAACAAGAAAAATCAATTAATGGGCTTTATTTTTATATTTTTCTAAAAATACTAAACAATATACAAATATGGAAAATATAACTAAAATGAATTTTTAGATTTTTTTTTTATTACGAAATTTTAAGAAAAATAAAAAAATTTCTTTATTTTTTATAAGATTACCTTGAAGGTACCTATGTACATACTAGTTAGGATCAAACTAATATAGTTCTCTCTTATAAAATATTTAGTGGGTGAATTACTTTTATTTTTTAAAATTAAGCCAGATTTATGTTTATTTAATCATTTATATATTTTTTTAAAAAAAATCCTAGAAAATTTAATTTTCACAAATCTATTTTTAAAAAAAAAAAAGAACTTAACTAACTAAATCTTTTTTGAAAATCCCAGTTAAGATTTATTTATTTATTTTTATAAAAAAACTCACTACATATCAAAAGATATCTTTTATAAACCCTATATGCAAAATTTACTAAAATACGATCTAGATACGTATCTTTTCTAAATTCTCTATACTAGATACACTGAGATACGTATTCAAATACATATCTCCTTCGAAGATACGAATCTTAGACAAAAGATATGTGATTTTTCCTAAAAAATGAAATTTGAAAAAAAATGCAATCTAGCTAAATTATCAAAAATTGAAAATTATCTAACAAAATAGCAAAAAATGTGACGATTAAAATAACAAAAAAAAACTTGCACTTTAAAAAATAAATTAGTAAAAACTAATTGAATTAATTGATAAAATAAAACAAAATAAGCAATTTTTTTTTTATCTAAACAAGTTGAGACGCGTGTGACGGTGTGCTAGTGATCATATGCAACATGTGTGGAGTAGCTAATGTGTATGTCGTAGTGAATCACATATGATTGTATGCAGCAATGGATTGTGCGCCACATGGTTTGTATGCAGACAATCGGCAACAAGCAAAGTACGTATGTCATAATCTATATGTAATCGTATGTCCAATGCACATGTGGATCGTATGTGCAACGTGATGTCGTGTATGTGATTGCTTATCTTCATCATTAGTGAGGCGTGTATGAATTGGTGCATAGCTATCAACATGAGTTGTGCTTGTCTAATGGAGTGCAGCATATTAGATTAGTAGAGTCAGGTATGTAGACGTAGCTTATCTAACCTATAGATTTGGTGAGCAGATCAATGTTAGCAATGAGGGGTTGTGTAGTGTGTGTTGTCATGTAAGATGCTGTAACATGTAGACTACGGCAATGTTTAAGCCGAGTGTTGAGTGGAGTGAGGCTATGGCATATTGTACTTGTCGTATACGTAAGGCTGCATGGTATGTCATGCTTGTTGTGTGTATGGGGGCTATGCAATCTGTATAATTATTTCAAGGGATGTGCGAGCGTTGTGTCTGGGGTTGTGTGGTGCTGCAGTGGACTTATGTTGTCTGTGGATGTGTGTGCTCTACTATGATCAAGTATAGGGATGCATGGATGTGGACTTGTGTTTTTGTGACTATGAGTTGTATAATTGTAAAAATGCATCCAACATCACCTACCGACTCACTATTTATAAACTCACAATTGAATCCTCCGTATCTTAGATATGGAAGATTCGATAATGATTTTTTGAAGATTTGACATAGCTTCTAAAAACCCTGTTTTAATTTGGGCTTTCCATTTTCTGAGTCCAATCCGATCTAATTTGATTTAGCCCAATAATCCACTTAATAAATCCTAAGTTTATTCTAGCCCAATATAAATTAAATAAAAATCCATTTTCTATCCGATTAGACTAAAATATTTTAATGAAGCCCTAATTTTTCAATGATGTAGAATTTACTAAATTGGTCACTCATCATTATCCGATCCGACACTAAACAACTCGACCCGATTCGACTTAACTTGATATGACTCAACTTGATTCAACTAGACTCACTACGACACAACTTCATTTTTATTATTTCTTTTTTAATTTTCATTATTTTTATTTTTTTTATATTCCTGAATCAATAAAAATGATAAAATGAAAATAGCAAAAATGAAGTGTTTATAGCTACCCCTCTTTGTAGCAAAGTTCAATTAGAACTTTGCTACAAAGACAAAAGAGATACCCATTTTTACCAAACCCTAGTTTTAACTGATCAACTAAGTTGTGTTTTATTTTGATGAAGGATATCGACTTGAAAAGTTAATGTAAAGAATAAATTGCCTGTCTTGAAAGGACGAGGCAAATGAATGCCTATCTTGAAGGAACACAGCAAAAGGTTAAAGGGCCTATCTTGAAAGAATAAGGCTTAAGGGGTATCTATCTTAGAAGGAGAGAGCAAAAATTTCAACGAGGCCTATCTTACAATGATAAGACAAAAATTTTAAGGAGGCCTATCTTGGAAGGATAGGGTAAAAACCATTAGAGGTCAAATTACCTTGTTTTGGTTTGGCAAATAATTAGAAGAGGATAGATCTTTTTGAGATTTCAAAAAGACTTGTTTTGGTTTGGTAGATAATTCAAGGAGGATAAATCTCTTCAAGATTTGTTTTGGTTTGGTAAATAATCCAAAGAGGATAGATCTCATCGAGATTTGTTTTGGTTTAGTAGATAATCTAAAGAAGATAGATCTCTTCAATATTTCAAAAAAAAAAAAGAAAAAACAAAAAACTTATTTTGATTTGGTGGATGATCTAAAGAGGATAGGTCACTTTGAGATTTATTTTGGTTTGGTAGATAATCTAAAGAGAATAGATATTTTTAAGATTTGTTTTGGTTTGGTAAATAATCTGAAGAGGATAGATCTCTTCTAGATTTCAAAGAAACTTGTTAATTCTCCTAAATATCTCTTTCAAGGACTTTTAAGATCAATTACTTAGGAATTAAGAATTTCCCAAATAGCAACCAATCGACATACCTCATGTTGACTCTCGACATTCACTCATCTAGATTGCAAAATATCACTAAAGTATTGTGCTTACTTTTTTTTTTTCTTTTTTTCTTTCTGGAATAAGGTCATATTCATGATTGAAACCTGTTACTTAACTATACCGTACTCATGCCTTTATCTTAGTTTTATCATCAATAAATCTCTTTTCGAAAGAAAAAAGAGTAAATCATTAAGAACATTTGATTTCAATTTATTTGGTAACTCAAATTCATTGGTAAACATTTTGTGTTTAAGTATATGAGGCTAAGAAGCATGGTATACAAGGGTTTATTTGCATAGTGTTTGTTGGTCGATGACCATTCGAATATGAGAACATTCATGGATATCAACTTTACTTGTAAACGATGAAAGATTAACCACAAATAATTCTCAAGAAAAACTGGAATCTTTATTGAACTCAGTTTTCATAGATAATACAACTTGACTGCATTTGAATTCATACGTCCCCTTAATTCCAAGGCATCCATTTCTATCAATACTAATGTACCTCCTAATAATACCTTTTTCACCACGTAAAGGCCTTCATAATTCAGAGCAATTTTGCCTTCAGGGTCTTTTGCATTCGGCAATACTTTCTTCAATACTAAATCTCCTTCCTTGAAGTACCTTTGGTATACTTTCTTGTTAAAAGCTTAGATCATCCTTTGTTAGTAACACTAACCATGACATATCGCTGCAAGCCTCCTCTCATCTAGGAGTTTCAAATGTTCCATTTACTTCTTCATACACTCTGCTTCATCAAGCTAAACTTTTGCCAATACTCGGAATGAAGGTGTTTCCACATCTACCGGTAGCACTACTTCAGTTCCATATACCAATGAATAAGGTGTTGCACTTGTAAAGGTTCTAATTGAGGTTCTGTAAGCCATGAGAGCAAAGGGAAGCATCTCATACCAGTCTCTAGAAGTAATTGTCATCTTCTCAATGATCCTCTTGATGTTCTTATTAGTAGCTTCAACTACCCCGTTTATCTAAGGTCAATATAGGGTTGAGTTTTTGTGACTAATCTTGAGTTGGTTACATACTTCAGCCATCAACTTGTTGTTCAAATTCATCCCATTGTCTGTAATAATAGACTCGAGTGCATCGTATCTTGTAATGATGTCTCTTTTTAGAAATCTAACTACCACTCCTTTGGTCACCATAGCATATGACGTTGCTTTTACCCACTTGGTAAAATAATCCATCACGACTAGAATGAATCTATGCCCATTTGAAGCCATTGGTGAAATTAGACCAATCATGTCCATCCCCTACATTAAGAAAGGCCAAGGACCCGACAACACATGTAACACTTGGGGAAGAGCATTGATTTTGTTAACGTATACCTGACATAGGTGACAATGCCTTACATGATTGATATAATCCGATTCCATCATCATCCAAAAATATCTTATCCTCATGATCTTCCTAGCTAACATGTATCCATTCATATGAGGACCACAGACTCCCTCATGCACCTCTTTCATCAATTTATCAGCTTCTTCTTCATCTATACACCTTAGTAATATTGTATCTGATGATCTTTTGTACAACATAGCTCCACTTAACAGAAAATGAGCAGCCAATCTCCTTAAAGCTTTTCTATCTTTTCTATCAACTTCATTAAGGAACTCCCTTATTTAAAGTAACTTTTTGATATCATAATACCAAGGCTTCTTTGATTCTTTCTTTACAACGATTAAACAAAAAACTGGCCTTTCCCCTACCTTAATTTTTATGGACTGAATTTTTATCCCATTCGTGACTTTCACCATCGATGCTAGCATGGCTAGTGCATGAGTAAATTGATTTTAGGTTCTTGGAATGTAAGTGAATAAAATTTCTTAGAATCTTTCAATTAGCTTGCTTAAATGCTCATCATAAGGTATTAACTTCTCGTCTTTTGTCTTACATTCTCTCAAGATCTGGAGAATTATAAGGGAGGAATCTGCATACACTTCAAGCCTTTGTATTCACATGTCTAATGCCACTTTGAGCCCCAAAATGTAGGCCTCATATTTCGCTATATTATTTGTATATAGAAATGCTAATCTCACTAACATAGGAAAACGATTACAGTTAGGTGATACTAGTACTGGTCCTATCCTACATCCGAACACATTGGTTGCTCCATCAAAACACATTCTCCATCTTGATTTCTCACCACTCATTTCATTCGTCACCATCACATTTTCATTAGGAAATTGAGCTTCCAAACCATCATTTTCGTCTTCTAGTAGGTATTTTGCCAATTAATCAGCTATTGCCTACCCTTTCACTAAACTCTGACTTACGTATTTGATATCAAATTCAGAGAGCATCGTCTACCACTTCGATATTCTCTCGATCAATGTTGGCTTTTTGCTAAATACCTCAACCAATCATGTTTCGTTAGCAACTCTACTAAATAATAAAAAGTATACTCTCTAAGCCTATGCATTACCCATACTAAGGCATAACACATTCTTTCCACCTCTAAGTATTTCTATTCACCTTTTGTGAACTTCTTGCTCAAGTAATATATAGGATACTCTTTTCTACCCGTTCCATCTTTCTGCCTTAGCATACATCCCATCGATTTAAGAAGGATCGTCAAGTAGAGAATTAATAGCTATCCTAATGTTGGAGTGACCAGTATTGGTGGATTCATGAGATACTCCTTGATTTCAGCAAATGCTTGCTCGTACTCTTCATCCCATTCTATCGCTGCATTCTTCTTCAAAAGTTTGTATAACAGCTTACATTTATCAGTTAGATGTGATATAAACCGAGTAATGTAATTCAACTTCCCTAACAATCCCTATACTTCCTTTACAATCTTCAGTGTAAGTATGTTTTATGGTTTCCTTAACTTTGTTTGGGTCTACTTCAATTCCTTTCCTACTGATTACAAAACCCAACAATTTGCCCAAGGTTACTCTAAAGGTACACTTTTCTGGATTCAGCTTCAATTGAAATTTCCTTAATTGCTCAAACTACTTACGTAAAATATCTACTTGATTCTTGTCCTTCTTAGATTTGGTTATCATATCATCTACATAAACATCAATTTCCTAATGCATCATGTTATGAAACAAGGTAACCATAGCATGCTAATAAGTTGCCCAACATTCTCCAACTTGAAAGGCATTACACAATAACAAAACGTTCCCCAAGTGGTAATGAAGATGGTTTTGATTTTATCTTCTTTTATGATCTTAATCAGATTATATCCCGAGAAACCATCCATAAATGAGAAAAGATGATTTCTAATCATGTTGTCTACCAATACATCAATGTGAGATAAAGAGAAGTTATCTTTAGGTGTCGCCTAGTTTAAATCACGAAAGTCCACACATATCCCAACTTTCCCATTCTTCTTCAGTACTAATAACACATTGCCTATCCATTCGAGGTAATCTGACACTTCTATGAACCTGACTTCTAGTAATTTCTTCACTTCTTCTTTTATTTTAAGGAGTATATTTAGCCTAAAATGCCTAAGCTTTTGCCTTTTCGATTTAATATCTTCTTTTGTTAGCAGCTTAGGAACTACGATGGACGAATCCAAACCAGGCATGTCCTCATAAGACCAAGCGAATATGTTCAATTATTCCGATAATAATTGTCACAACTCCTGTTTCTGATTATTCGCTAAATTATCGTTAATTTTCAAGTTTTGTGGATTCTCTTCTGTCCTCAAATTAATCACAACTATCAGTTCATCAATAATGACTTTACCTTGTTCAAATCGATGCCAGCTCTCTTATATTTCACTTAGAGTCTCAATATCATCTTTGACGTCTGACCTAATAGGGCTAAAGGTGATATTGGTACTTTCATCATTTACATGTGCGAGATATCCATTATGTTCATCATTTTTATGGGATCTGAAGAGTAAAGGAAAAAAGAAAAAGGATATGAATAAATAAAAAAGAAGAATTGATAGAAAGAAAGGAACTAATTTTATTGAATGAATTTAAATGCTCCAAGTTGATCTAATATTGCTTTTCTAAAAAGACATTAATAGGAACGAAAAACCAGTTGTACAAGGAAACTAGGACGCCAATATCTCTCTTCTCGTTTGGACTAATGTTGCTTTGCTAGGCTAAGGCCTCAAATAAACTGGCTACTTCAGGTTCTTGAACATCAGCTGGTGTTGGGAATGTCTATCGTTTAGACTAATGGTACAACTGATCTCTACTCTTACCTCTTGTTTTAGCCTTCATTTCTTAAATCTCTTCTTCAATGGGCTCATATCCAAGCCCAAACATTCCAATCTACTACTTAGGTTGTTCTAAGCAACGTCGTACCTCCTGTCTTGACACTTCAATCATGCTAACCTCATAAAAAATATGCAATTCTGATTCCTTCAATCTTCACTCCTGACATACAAAATAGTTATCTGTTTGTAAATCTCGTAATCTTGCTCCCAAAGAATAGTAACCAACTGCCCCTCAGCTATAAACTTTACCTTTTGATGTAGATTAGACGGAATTACCCCTACTAAGTGAATCCATAGCCTTCTCAATAGAAGAATGAAAGTTCATGGCATATCTAAGACTTAAAACAAGATAGAGAACATCTATAGACCGATCTCAACTTGTAGCCTAATTTCTCCAAGTATCTCCTTCATTGGTCCATCAAAAGCCCTTACTGAAATCAAACTGAGCTTTATCTCCACCAAATCTACTCTAAGCAAATTTAATGTCGCTAATGGATACACATTTAGTGAAGACCCATTATCTATCAACACCCAAACAACTACTTTCCTTATACACTTTACCACTAGGAAAAGGGCTTTTGTATGTCGGTCTCCTTCTTCACCTAGCTCATCCGGTGAGAATGAAATCTGATCTGTCGCTAATATCAAATTAACCACCAATCCCAGCTTTTTAATTTAAATCCTGTCATGTACTTTGACATTTTTCAGAATTTTGATTACCGCTTCCCAGTAAGTATCTAATGATAATAGTAAGCCCCTTAGGGAGATCTAGGCCGGTACCTTAACTAAATGATCCGTAATCTTATACTCACTAACTTTCACTATCTTCTTGGCAACATTTTGATCTTTCGCATTTGTATCTTCGATGATCTTTCAAGAAGCCTCTTCTACAGTAGTCCTCTTCTTGGCCTCTTCGTTTTGGTCATAGACTCGGCTCAAGTGAATAAGCCCACCGACCGTAGATAATGAGGACTTGGTTATCTGATTCACCATTTGGTAATCCGAGGGGCTGCCTTGTAATTCTTTAGAGTTATCGGGACATGAAAAGTGATTTTCTTGGGCTTACCCAATTCCTTAACCTTCTCATTTTTCTTGTGGTACTCAAAAACCAAAGTTTTAGGCCCATCTCCAATCATTCAAACCATCACAACTGTCCTCTTGGCTTCTACAATAAGTTTGTCTTCTTCCTTAAATTCGAGACGCCATCCGATGGGTGGTTCACCAACATATACTGTGGGTGAACTAGCATATTCGACTAAATACTCAAACTTTCATAATGGCTCTCCCAAGGTGTCGACTATTGGATCTCTAGCTTCATACCTTTTTCTAATCTCCCTTTAGGTACATCTCTTTTGTGGTTTTGGACTTGTCATAGCCATAATATCAGCTTTCTTCATCTTCCCATCCTTTAGTAATTGATATATTGCCAGTTTAGTCTGGATTCTATCTCTGAGATTCATATTCTAGAAGTGTCCGACCTACCTCAGATTCTTAGTTACCTCTTCAATAATGATGGAGAGACTATCTAAATCGATCTTTGGTTCAAACTCCTCGACAATGATCATGTTGATTAAGCATCCAAGATACAGTAGATGATTGTTACCCACATTAGGAGCAAAGGTCTAAATGAAATCCTATTGAACCAATTTTACATCAATAAGATCCTAGATCTTATGTTTAACTCTCCAACACTAGTTCGTAAAATGCCCCACTTGCTCTAAATGATAATCGCAATGGAGCTCCAAGTTGTAGTCCCTCAGTCTTTGTCCTTCCTTCAGTATTTTGAATGTTAGGAGCTTCTCCTTACTTAGTCGTGCAGGAACTTGGCTTAAAGGAATAAGGATATGAGTAAACTGTCTTCTTGCGGACGGTTATTCTAACTCGGATTCAATGAGGGATTAATCTCCTATCATGGCTAACAAGGCTGCCAATCTGATAAGATTGCCTGTATTAACAACACTTACAATAGCTTCTTTGGCCTTATTGGAAAATCTCGCGAGAGGCATTTTCTTCTCAACTGCTTCAGGATTTGGAAGCCTTCTAATAGCAATAGCTTCCTCAATTCAGCACCCTGAGGCTACAATTTCTAAAAAGTTAGAGGTAAGGTATCCTACCAAATGTTGACAGTAAGGGCTTCCAAGAGTATTAATGAAGGCAAAAGTTAAGTCCTTCTCTATTAAGGGTAGAGTCACCCTAGCTTCCATACCCCTCCATCTCTAAGCATACTCCTTAAAACTTTCATTAGCCTTCTTTCGCAAATTATTCAAATCCCACATGGATGAAGCTACCTCGATATTAAACTTATGTTGGTTGTAGAAAGCTCGGGCAAACTTATCCCATGTGTTGATCTCATTTAAATCTAATTGGGCATAATAAGTTAAGGCAGGCCCAATTAAGCTGTCTTGAAAGGTTTAGACCATTACCTTATCATACTTCATGTATTTTCCCATCTTTCTAATGTATACTCTAGTATAGAGCTTCGAGCAGCCGGTTACATCATACTTCTTGAATTCCGGCACCTTAAATCTTTCTGGGAAATCATCGTCTTCATATGTTGGTAAATTGATCATCCTTATCTACTCAAACCCATTAGCCATTTCTAGGGTTTTCATCTTCTCGAATAACTTCTTCATAAACATTCTCTCCATCTCTCAGTGTTTTTCCTTAATCTCCTTCCTCCATATCTCAGCATTGGGAATTGATTATACATCTTCCAATTTAAGGGAAGGGGTCACTTCTACATTCCGATTTTGGTTAACTTAAGATCCTTGTCTATCATTGAGAATTATAATAGCCCAAGTGAGAGACTAGATTTGTTTAACCATCTTGTTCATGTTTTCCTCCAAGGTTACGACTCTCAAGTCGAGTTTGGCTTGATTAATGTTTCTAGTACCCTAAGTTGACATTCTTGCTTTAGAACAAGTGAACATCAAGTTTCTAGTTGAGTCTACTCAATTGGGCACTATCCTAAAAATCCTAAACGAAAACCCGAGTTTAGACATTTTGGTGAACTAAAAATTTTTTTGTTGTTTAGTTTTTATTTTTTATTTCTTGTTTTCTTTTTTTTTCTTTTCAATTTTTATTTAAAAGGCAATTGTCAATAAAGAAAAAAAAATGAGCAAAAGACTACACAATCAATAAAGGTTTTCTTTTACTAAAGCTGCAAATTTATTAATAATCATAAAATAAAACCTATACAACTGACTAAAAGAAAAAGAAATAAACTTCCAACTAATCTTTCTATAAAAAAAATATAGTCCTATGTATATAAGAGTCGATGAGTCTGGCTAAATTGGGCTTCACGAGGTTGATACTTACTTGACTTTCCATGTCTATATTAGATCTATATTACATAAAACATGAAATGACGCAACCATTTACAATGAGACCACTAAATTTACAATAGAGCTAAATATGATATTAATAATTTTGTAGCTTTTTCAAAAAACAATTTTAAATTGCGCAACCTTTTACTCATTAAAAGATGATGTAAAAATAAAACACATATATTACAAAAAATAAAAAAAATAATCAAATAGAAACAAGCATAAATAAAAAATACAGTATGCTATATACACATGTAATGTAATAAGAATTAGTAATTAATAAATTATAAGAAATATTATGAATCAGTAATCAAAAAGCACCCTTATATATAATTATTTTCAAAATATGATATAAAAAAAAATGAACCTCGTATATACTTATATATAAGAGTTACTGACTTTTTTTGAAAAAGGATGATGAACGAACCGTGAATTAATCAAGCTTTTTTCCTATAATTTAGAAATAACTACTCTTTTTTCAAAAAGAATAATGCAAGGTAGAGTCTACAGGTCTCAAGTTTTGTAGCTTGAAGGATTTCCGGAGAAAAACCTAGTAGTCTACATCGAAGCTTATGTTGGCTCACCTATCACCGCTAGGTGAAGGTAAAAACCCCATGACTTGAGAGTTACATAATAGCAGCCCATCTTAAGTTCCTAAGGTGGCATAAGTTCGATTTTTTCTTAAGGCCTACATTGCTAAACATTGGTTAATACAACTATAATACATTAAAAAATCAAATAATATAAAAACCATCAATTAATTTTTAATTTTTACATAGCTAGCCTACTAGGCATTCCTAATAGAGTTGCCAATTCTATCGAGCCTTATTTTGGTTTTTCTTAACTTAATTTATATTAAGCTTAGCCCACTTAATATAAGTTACTTGATATGAAATCAAAGAAATATTTTTCTTTAAAAAATGTTTTGAAAAAAATATTTTAAAAAATTGGAGTCATTAACGAATTAAAATAGTAAAAAATAAAATTAGGGTTTTCAAGTGGGGAACTCCTAATTTGGCTACAAATCTACGTATTTTCTAAAAAAATAATTTTTAGAAAAATAAATAGAAAAATTAAGTTCAAGGACTAACCAATTAAGATTAAATCACCATGTAAAAATAAAAAAAAAAAATCAATTAATGAGCTTTATTTTTATATTTTTCTAAAAATACTAAACTATATATAAATATGCAAAATATAACTAAAATGAATTTTTAGATTTTTTTTTATTACGAATTTTTAAGAAAAAAAAAGGTTTTTTATTTTTATTTTTTATATGGTTGTCTTAAAGGTACCTACGTACTTACTTGTTGAGATCAAACCAATGTAGTTCTTTTTTATAAAATATTTAGTAGGTGAATTTCTTTTATTTTTTAAAATCAAGCTAGATTTGTGTTTATTTAACCATTTATATATATTTGTAAAAAAATCCTAAAAAATTTAATTTTCACAAATCTATTTTTTGAAAGAAAAACCTAACTAACTAAATCTTTTTTTTAAATCCTAGTTAAGATTTATTTTTTTATTTTTATAAAAAAAAACTCAATACGTATCAAAAAATATCTTTTATAAATCTTATATACAAAGTCTACTAAAATACGATCTAAATACGTATCTTTTCTAAATCCTATATACCATATACGCTAAGATACATATTTAGATACATATCTTTTCCAAAGATACAAATCTCGGAGAGAAGATATGTGACTTTTCCTAAAAAATGCAATCTAGCTAAATTATCAAAAATCGAAAATTATCTAACAAAATATCAAAAGATATGATGATGAAAATAACCAAAAAAAAAAACCTACACTTTAAAAAATAAATTAGTAAAAAATAATTGAATTAACTAATAAAATAATATTTTTTCTTACCTAAACGAGTCGAGTTGCATGTGTGGAGTGGCCAACTTATGCATTGTAGTGAATCACGTATGACTGTATATGGCAATGGATCATGTGCCGTATGGTTCGTGTGCGAACAATGGGCAACAAGCAGCGTGCGTATGTTGTAATCATGTGTTCAACATGCGTATGGATTGTATGTACAACTTAATTTTGTGTATGTGATTATGTGTGTCTTCATGATTAGTGAGGAATATATGAATTGGTGTGTGGCTATCAGCGTGAGTTTTACTTGTCCAGTGGAGTGCAGCATAGTGGATCAGTGGAGTCAAATGTGTGGGCATGGCTTGTTTGGCATGTAGATCAAGTGAGCAAATTGATGCTAGCGATGAGGGGCTATGCAGTATGTGTTATCATGCGGCATGCTATGATGTGTGGACAACGGCCATGTTCAGGCTAAGTGCTAAGTAGAGTAAGCCTATAGCGTGCTGTACTTGTCGTGTGTATAGGGTTGCGTAGCATATTGTGCTTGTCGTGTCCATAGGGGCTGTACGGTATGTGTGCTTGTTTTAGGGGATGTGCAGGTGTTATGTCGAAGGTTGTATGGTGCTATAGTAGACTTGTATTATAGGTAGACGTATGTGCTCTTCAATGATTAAGTGTGGGGATGCATGAATGTGGACTTGTATTTTTGCAACTATAGGTTGTGTAATTGTAAAAATGTGTCCAACGTCACCTACTAACGCATTATTTATAAACTCATAATTGAATCTTTCGTATCTCTAACATGGAAGATTTGATAATGATTCTTTGGAAATTTAACCTAGTTTTTAAAAACCCTATTTTAATTTAGGCATTCTATTTTTTAGGCTTGATCCGATCCAATTTGATTTAACCTAATAATTCACTTAATAAATCCTAAGTCTATTATAACCCAATATAAATTAAATAAAAATTCATTTTATATTGCATCAGACTAAAATATTTTAATGAAGTCCTAATTTTTCAACAACTTAGAATTTACTAAATTAATTGCTCACCATTATCCGATTCAATACTAAACTACCCAACTCGATTCAACTTGACTCAACTAGACTTGCTACGACTCGATTGAATACAACTGGACTCAATATGACTCGATTTCATTTTTATTATTTTTTAATTTTCGTGTTTATTTTATTTTTTATTTTCCTGGCTCAATAAAAGTGATAAAATGAAAATGGCAAAAATGAGGTGTGTATAATATATTACTATTTTGGGTATTTAGTAGGTGCTCGATTTCTGGCATCATCCACTCTAGGTTTTGATTTAGGTGTTCATTTGTAAATCAAGACACTTGTTTGGTGGTCGATTGTGGCTAACGTAAGTGGTGGTTCTTCGGTTGTGTCGATGATTAAGTATAATATAGTGGCTGTTGCGAGCAAAGAAGAAAGCAATAGGGTACTTGGAGAGTTTGTTTCGTGGTTTGTAGTTGGTGTCTGAGATGAGTGCATGAACAGTTGTGTTGTGGCTACAATTGAGTGTTTACTATCGTATCTGTTCTACGGAATTGGTGAAGTTGTCAAGAGTGTTGCAGGTGGTTGTTCCATTACGAGACCAAGTTGGTGTTTGTTAGTACGAGCGGTGGTCGCAACCAACATGTTGGAATTTTGCGTATTTAGCATACTATTATGACTTGGAGCTGTTATACCTAGCTGTATCTTGTTTTGGCCGAGAGTTGAAGTGTGTAACTCTCCAACTGTATGTGCTACTGAGTGCAAATTGGTGTAGTGTGTGTCTACACAATTGTTGAGCTACTAAGCTGTACTGTTGTGCGTGTCGAGCTAGCATAGATTAAGCTAGTGTCTAGCTATTGAACTAAAATTTCTGAGTAGTTGGATTTGTGCTGCTCCATGCATGTGTCGAAGTTGGTTGGAAACTGCAGCTAGAGTCCGTGAGCAGTGCCAAGTTTGTTGTGTCTATGCTAAGGTGAAGTGTGTCTATCTGAGCTGCTAACAGTTGTTGCTATACAACTTCAGAGCATAGTTGATTTGAGAGAGGAGTGATAAAAGTTTCTAAGCTGCCTTCATGAGGGTGCAACCGTGTGCGAAGTCAGTGGAGGAACCAATGTAATTTGTGCAAGTGCTATCCTAAAGTGGGTATCGAACTGGGAAACCAAATTCCAAGCTGTTTGTGCATTGAGCGTGTATTGAGCTACACGTGAATTTTGGTCGGCACGGAGTCGGTGCTAAAGTCGAGCTCTGCTGCATGTGAACCAATCTCTAAGCTATCGAATCGTGCATGCGTGTGCACTATTTTGTTCAATTACTTACTGCAGTGCGAGTCCAATTTGATTTAAGTGCAATAGCGAGTTTTGTGTTGTGACCCAGTGTTTGTCGAGCTAAAGTGCAGTAGTGATCCGTACTCCAAGCTGCTGCAATCCAAGTTACCGAGCTGAATTGTGCTGCTGCTGTCTGTGGCCAAGCTGATAAAATGTGTAGATCAAGCTACTCTGTTACCTTATGCCCGAATATATATTGTTGAGTTTGTGCCAAGCTAGTTGAGTGCCTAGTGTGGAAATATTGCTGCAGTCAATACCAATTTGAGGACCAAGTCTGTCGAGCTTAGTTCAGACCGACTGACCGAATTGTCAAGTATTCAAACTGATACCATGTTGTTGTATTGAGTACTTATTATTTGATCCGAGCTACTACAATCGAGCGTTTGTACCAATACTGTGTTGTTAAGCGAGAAGTCAACTGATCTAAGGAAAATACTATCCAATTTTCGAATTGCTGCTAAATTAAGTGTGTGCTAAGCTTATTCTTAAGTTTGCAAACTGAGTTGCTTCTCTACTGAGCTACTGCGATTGGGTTTTGTAGTACTCGTAGCCTTAAATTGTGGTCAATATATGTTAAGCCGCTGGTTAGAATATGGTAATGCAGAAATTTTACTTTGATGGAAGACTTCAAGAAAACATCATATCAATTCAAGTCATTAATTATCCTGTAAATTTTATCTCTAAAGCCAAGGTTAGGACATTTGGCTATGCAACTACCAATCACTCAAGTCGCTATAAATTTTCCTATTGTGATAAGGTGATTCAAGTTACTATGCAAGCTAAGATAGCCTTCTCTTCTAATAAAGGAACAATGTACACTTCTATTAACTTCCCTTAACTCTAGTAGTCCAATAGACAATATTAACCAATTAAATGATGACACGTGGATTATTCTATTATAGATATCCACATCAGTTGTCCACATCAGCACCCCATTGAAAACATAAACCCTAGAATTGTTTGATCACACTCTTTAACACTTAAATCCCATCTCCAATCCTTTATTCAAAACCTTAAATCCTAAAACCCTAGAATCAATTGATCACCCCATTAAGACATTATCATAATCTTGTAAAATGCTAACCCAGTATCATCAATTTGGAAACCCATAAATCCTAAAATCGTTGCCCTAATCCTGTTAAACTATCATGTCAAGTGTAGGAAAGTCGAAATCTTGTTGATTATGTTATTTTTGAGAAGAGAGAAGTGGAAAATATGTCGTTTATGAATTCCATAAGTTCATCACAATCTTCCCACAATCGTAGTAGTGGGGTTGTCTTCTACAAGTGTAGTTTGAAAGCTAGGATTTCAACTGCAAGAACAGAAGCAACTGTAAGAACAAGAAAACCTTAAGTTCCCAACATAGAAAACCATCATCTTCTTTCTACATATCAACCTTAAATTTCAAACTACTACAAGCAACGAAAGGATGGGATACATACCTTATATCATCGCTCCTTCATCCTATCATCTCTCTCATTAAGAACAAACTCCAACAAGACAACTTTTCTAAGGTTTCATTGAGAGGGTTGATTTCACATTAGGGATTACATCAATATTTTCACTCTGCTAGAGTTTCTTCAATTAGAGAGGGTTTCATTGTTTTGTTTTTATTTCAAAGAATTTATTTACAGAGGTGAGTAGGAAAGAGAAAATATTATTTAGAGATGTAAAATGAAATAATCTACGTATCATCATGTAATTGGCTCGTGTTGTCTACTAGATAACTGGTGTTAAGGGAAGTTAACAGAGGTGTGTATTAATACAAGTAAAACTTTAATTGGGTGTATATTAAACCAATATAAAAGTTAAGGTGCGTAATTAAAAAATTTTGAAAAGTTTGGGTACAAACGGTAATATTACCCCTTTAATAAATTTAATATGAGGTTCTATGTGATGTAACTGATATTAATTATTGTTATATGTGTTTGGAAAGTCTATAAAAATCACATCGCAATAAGCGCTATTACCCATCAAAGCATGCTTATTCCTTCTATGATAAAAGGCAATTTGTGATGCCTAGCAATCCCTAAGCAAGAATTGAAGAAGGCTTAACAGCTATCAAGATTTTCACTCAAAGATGGAGAGCTGGAATACCTTTCAAAACATCTTAGAAGGACCGAGTTGAATTATAACCTATCGCCAATGTTCCCAATGTAATCCCATTGCCAACCATCCATGCTAATAATGATAACCCTATGATAGGATTCAGGCTACTGGGCATTTAACCTGCAATCGAGCCCGAGGACTAAAGAGACTAATAAGGAGAATCCTCTTGCTTTAACCGACTCCTACTGAAGCCGAGTCACTGCTTACTATTGATCAACTCTCTATGCCATGCTAAATGACTAGCTATCTTTCAAAAATTATATGCTGGGTGGAAGAACGCCTTGACAACAGCTAGACTCTATGCACTTGCTTGGTCCTATCCAACCCGACCCCTTATTCGGAAACATTACTACTAAAAGGCCAAAAGATCCCACTCATTAGTAACTCTTGTTTAGACCAGTCTACACCTAATTAGCACCCCTACTCAGTTACCCAACCAACTCCTATTGCTTTGTCTACATCCTCCAATAGCACCACTAATACATTATTGCCATGTATCTAAGAAAACTTGTAGAATTTGCTATTATAATCATTAATTTTCCTTAAATATTCATTTTTACCCTTTATATACTTTGTATATTAATTCTTTGGGGCAATACATTTTTTGTCTTTTCCTTTTTAGGCAGGTTATCCTAAATTCTCAAGTATAAATGCCACTTGTACATGTAGCCGCACATGATCAAATTATCATTATTATATTAGATATTTTCCTTTCGTAAACATCGTTTGTTTACTTTCATTTCACTCTTATCCTAATCCTTAAGTAAGCTTAGGTGGTGAGTACCTTCACTGGAACATCTTGTGCGTCATATTGAGCTATGCCGTAAGTCCTCAAAAGTTACATTGGTGCACCATATCCTTTGGAGCTATATGTAGGTTTTGCTTGCTTTTCCCTCATTTTTGTCCTTCCTGTACATTTCCCTTCACCCTTTTTCAAGGTTTCAACAAGCTTGGACCCATCTTTGCATTCAGCTTTGTCTACTCTTAGCTCTAGTCCACATCACCCTAGGCAATACTACATCTGTCTCCTACCTATTGGACTTCTTTGTCTTAATCTATTGATGACATTATCTAAGATTGGTGAAAGTCATAATAGACTTATGCCTATGAGATCTTATAGATTACTTGTTGGTAGTTATTGTAGTCATGATGATGGATATTCATACCAAGGTTGTATTGTGCTCTTACTCGGAAATCTTATATTAGAAGTGCTAGAATTATATCAGTATAGAGAAGAAGACTTAAGTAGTGAAAGAATTGAAGGTGTGGAAGTAGATAAGGTAGAGGAGTGGGTTAAGGCTACACTTATTTAGGTACCTTGAACTCCTAGCCTGATACTTAAGCCAAAAATTGTGTTGTTCCCTACAATTGATGGTTGCTAGGGTTACTTCAACATATTTGATCGGATACATGATGAGTGGAAAGAAGGGGCCTTAGTAGAGAGTTTCGTTGATTGTGCCCATGACGAGTGGAAGGAGCCAAGAATGATGCCAACACCAATCATGGACTCGAGCTATCTCTATATCACTCTATTTGGTTTTTACAGGTTGTTATTTAATCCAAACGGATTTTGCAGTAAGTGGATGCCATGTTTCGGGTCGAAACTTTTTCAAGGGAGGGGTAATGTTAGATTCTAAGAGACCAATCGAATAAGCATGACTCTCCCGTTGTCCACTCTATCCATTTTTCCCTATTGCTCTACTATCCTCATTTTACTTTGCTATTCTCTTCTACTGCATCCTACTCTACCTTGCTCTATTATACTATGTTAGCTCAACTAGGTCAAGTCGGCTCAGCCAGTTCAAGTCGACTCAGCTAAGTCAGGTCGACTAGGCCAAATCTGCTCATTTAGGATGACAAGACCTCAGGATTACCTACTTATGTATTCTTTACTAGATTACTCTTATATTTTATTTTGTATTTACTAGAGTGCCACTAGGGCATTCTTTATTTTATTTTATTTATGAAATTACCATTTTGTATAAATAGTTTATGTTTGTAGGGTTTTAGAGACTTATCACACTCATGACATTTCAATGAAAAAATCCTTTGAGTATTTCCATGTGAACGCTCTCATATCCTACTCTTATCAATCTCTTTAGTAAGAATTGTGGTGAATAACTCTAATTTATACTTTGTGCGTAACATCAAAGTAAAGATTAGGTCATGTAGTGTTTATTTGGTATCAAAGTAGAGATTAGGTCATATAGTATTCATTTAGTATGCCATATCCTTATCGATAGCTCACATATTTGCTATACCTGATCCCATTTTCCTTTCTTCAATATTTCAAAGGACCTGCTTAATTTTCTACAGTAAGATCTAATGATAATTGAGCTCCTAGGCACATCATCATCTAATCATGGAATATTACTACAAAACTTTGTCACTAGGCTATGCATTTGTAGATAATGATGCAAGACCAATAAGGATATATTATGACAATAACTAAGTGGTATTATATTCAAATAACACTAGGAGCTTGATGAAGTCAAAGTACATAGACATCAAGTTCCTAACAATGAAAATGGACATGTTTCTACAAAGAATATAGGGACAAACTTCATGGTTAGTGACCTACTTTTTAAAGGACTACCACCTAAGTTCATTCATGAGCATATTACATATATAGGTGTTGTATATGTTCAGATATATGGTTTCAATAAGAGTTCATACTCTTTTTGGTGATTATTAAATTAGACACATTGTTTGTTAGTTTGAATATAGATTATGGTATAATAATGGTTAAGGTTAATTTTGGTTTTAAGGTTGTTTTCGGTTATGAGGTATTTAAGTTGAATTCATTTCTGAGCTCATATGAAATTGATCTTACTAAGGTATAACTTTAGACCAATTAGAAATAGGCATCTTAGATCACATTACATGTAATTTCTATGCAACACATCCATGTTTGATCTATGCCATTTTATTATGTCAATGTATGTGATCATTAATAGGGCCGGTTATGACATATGTAAAAAAACCTACTTTAGTCCTATGTTGATAAGATTGATATATTGGATTATTTGGGAATGTGTTTAGTGATAATAGCAAAATTTTTAAGTACTCATAAGGTTTATATACAATTATAACGTCATACTTATAGCCAAAGTGAGAGATTGTTATATTTATTTTAACAACAAACCTTATGGGTTTATATGTATTATTAACAATAATTGTATAATGAGGCTATCATATTAAATAAAGTTCAAATAAAGTGATCTAATAAGGTTTTGGATTTTAAGACATTAAATTAAGCATGGGTTAATATGTGTAAAGACTAGAAATATTTTTTCCCAGTTTTATGATGAGCCAAACTAGAAATAATAAAAATTAACAAGTAATTAACCTTAGGATATGTATGTGTCTGTGTGTGTATATATATATATGATCATGCTCCTCAAGTCAAACATATAGTTTTGTTCTCTTTGACTCCCCATCATCAAAAAGAATAAGAGACTATCTCTATGGATTACATGATTGACTTGGAAAAGCAACAACGAATTAAGGTTTGCAAGTGTCTTCTATCATAGATTTAGGGATGTTGTTGCACTTTTAGTCCAATGTTTGTGCCATAATTTTAGACATGTTTTGTTCATGATATGTTTTAGTATATTGGATTAAGATTTCTTGTTTCTAACAATGACTCCATGACATGGCCAATTATATATAGTTGTGCAAAGTAGATTATCTATTTTTTATAAACCATCGTATTAAGGAAAATGTAATCAAGAGGATAAAGAATGGTTAGCCCCCCAACCCCCCCCCCCCCCCCCCCCTCCCCGACCCACTCTTCTCCCTAATCCCTTCTCCTCCTTTC